>PVLC010008773.1:24915-56943 GCA_004027655.1 Graphiurus murinus | reverse complement strand
AAGGAGCCAAAAATATACACTGGAAAAAGGATAGCCTCTTCAACAAATGGTGTTGGCAAAACTGGTTAGCCATATGCAGGAAACTGGAAATAAACCCCACTTTCTCACCCTGCACAAGAGTCAACTCAAGGTGGATCAAGGATCTGGATGTCAGACCAGAGACCTTGCAGATACTTGAAGAGGGCATAGGACCAACACTCCAACACCCATTCTTTTGAAAAACATTGCAGAAAATTGAAATAGAAGGAACTAACCCTAATTACATTGAGGCAATATACAATATACCCAAAGCCAACATCATATTGAATGCGTAAAAACTGTGTGAATTTCCTTTAAAATCAGGAACAAGATAGAGATGCCCAATATTAATACTCCTTTTTTAATATATTACTTGAGACTATGGCCAGAGCAATAAACAAGAGAAAAATATAAAGGGATATAAACAGGAAAAGAAGAATTGAAATTATCTCTATTTGCAGATGATATGATCCTGTACTTAGAGAACCCAAACAAATCAATGAAAATTCTTCTAGAGCTGATCAACAAAACCACCAAAGTAGCAGGATACAAATCAATCTAAAACAATCAGTAATTTTTCTATATGCCAACCATGAATCCACTAAAAATGAAATCCAGAAAAAATTCCATTCATGATAACCTCAAAACCAATAAAATACCTACAAATCAATCTAACCAAAGAAGTAAAAGACCTCTACAGTGAAAATTATAAAACACTAAAGAAAGAAATTGAAGATCTTGGAAGATGGAAATATTGCCCATGCTCTTGGATAGGCAGAATAAATATTGTCAACATGGCCATTCTTCCAAAAGCAATCTACAGAATCAATGTAATCCCTATCCAAACACCAATGTCATCCTTCACAGAGCTAGAAGAATCAATCCTAAATTTCATTTGGAACAACAAAATCACAACTCCTAACTTCAAATTAGACAACAGGCTTACAGTAATAAAAACAGCATAGTATTGTCATGAAAACAGACACATAGACCAATGGAACAAACTAGAAGATACAGAAACAAATCCACACACTTATAGCCAATTGATTTTTGACAAAGGTGCCAAACACATACATTGGAGAAAATACAGCCTTTTCAACAGTGATGGGAAAACTGGGTATTCATTTGTAGAAAAATGACATTAAACCCCTGCCTCTCACCCTGAACAAGAATCAACTCAAGATGGACCAAAGACCTGGAAGTTAGATCACAGATTGAAATTACAAAAGGAGGACATAGGTCCAACACTCCAACATATAGGCACAGGTAGAAATTTCCTCAATAAGACCCCCTATAGCTCAAAAAATTAAAACAAAAATTAACAAATGAGATGGCATTAAACTAAAACATTTCTTTTCATCAAAGGAGACCATCAAGAATCTAAAGATAGGGCCTACAGAGTGGGAGATCTTTGCCAGCCCCTCTTCTGTTAGAAGACTAATATGTAGAATATACAAAGTACTTAAAAGACTTAACACTAAAAGAACTATCATCAAGAAGTCAAACAATAGTAAATGCTGGTGAGAATTTGGAAAAATAGAAATTCTTCTACACTATTGGTAAGACTACAAATTAGTGCAGCTGCTATGGAGAACAGTGTGGAGATTACTTAGAGAATTGAGAATGGACCCACCATATGATCCAGCTATACCTGAGTATCTTTCCAAAGGGACTGAAATCAGAATATTATAATAATACATGCATATTCATATTTATAGCAGCATAATTCATAATAACCAAATTATGTAGCCAACCCAGGTTGCATAATCTGTCCATCAACAGAAGAATGTATCACAAAATTATGGGATATGTGCACAATGGAATTCTACTCTGTAATAAAGAAGAATAAATTTATGTCATTTGCAGGAAAATGAATGTATGTAAATAATATTATGTGAAGTGAGATTATCCAGTCATAGAAAGTGAAGGGCCATATGTTTTCTTTTGTATGTGAAAGCTATACAGTAACTTGGATATAAGAGGGACTTAAGATAATGGAAGAGAAACTCCTTGAAATGAGGGAGGTGGCTTGGGGGAGAAGGAGAGGGAGAATCAATGAAGGAAACACATCCACTGTGTACATATGTGAGAACACCAATGCTGATCTCAATATCTTGTGTGGGGAAATGGGGGGAGTGGGGAGGAGGTGGGGGAGAAGCCCACCAAGTGCTGTGTGCATGTATGTCAGTATCACTGTGAACCACAATTACAATGTGAGACTATCATGTACTAATAAATGTAAAAAAAAAAAGAAAAATTTAAAAACTGATATTCATCAAAATCTCAAACTGCTCTTTTCAGGACTGTTCAGGGAATAAGAAGATAAGCTACATACTGGGAGAAAATATTTGCAGATTACATGTCTATAAGAGGACTTTCATCTGGAATCTTCAAAGAACTTTCAAAACCCAATGACAAGAAAACAACCCAATAACAAAATGGATAATTCGCATAAATTTCACCTAGGAAGACATATCAACGACAAAAAAAGCACACCATTAGCCATTACATGTTAGGAGATTATATCAAGAGGATAATGGAATCAGTCAAATGCACTATGGTTCTATAGACTTGAATTCTGTACATTAGTTAACCTTGAAGGGGCCACAGCTCCAAGAGGACGGGTCCTTCTGATATAAACAGCCAGCATCTGATGGGCCCTCCAAGCACAGAGAGGCTGGCAGGAATCTCACTGCCTGTTCCTGCTACTGTCCTTGATTGACCTGGTGGAATGGAACATCTATCCACACTGGGATTCTATTTTCTCCCTGTTAAAATAGTGTTATTATTCCTCCCATTGCCTTCAAAATTATGTTTGATGCTGCTGTGAAAATAGATAGACAATTCCAGTAGCTATGACAATGAATAAGGTTTTCATGAGCAGAGTGTTTGAGGTTTTTAAAAGACAGAAATGGCCAAATATTCTCTCACATTTTCCTATAACTTCAACTGTGGAACAAAGATCATATGGGTGATCTGTTTATTGATGCCGATTTGATTCCTCTTGTATCCAAGGGAACCATGTCCTTGTGGTTGCAATTCTATTGTAACTTCAAGGAAATACAATAAACCACTATTTGCCCAAATTGTCCACTTATCCTAATTTTTAACATCTCTTGCTTTCTTTTAGCCTCCTCTAAATGTAAGCACCTTAGAAGAGTTTTGCTTCTGTACATTTACATTTTTTGAAAATTCTATTCAAGAAAATGTTTAAATGTAGATGAAATTTAAACAAAAGTATCAAGGCTCCTCTTTCTTTCTTGCTATGAGTGTCCATAGTCATTCATGTTCTGATGGTCAGGTGTGAAATATGGTGTGGGAAGGCAGATCTTCTATCCAAAAGCTTCTTTTACCAATCCTGAAGTCATATGCTAAGAGTTGGCTATGCATATCATAAAGGCTGTAACTTGCTGTGGGAAAGTTGTTCTGTTGCTTGCAAAGCTATTCTTTATTAGTTCCATATTCCTCTTTCGTGAAATTCAGGTTGCTCCCTCATAACAGCCTTGTGACAAATAAGACCAGAAAAAATTAATCAGTTACGCAAACAGCTCAAGGTGTACATTATTATGTGTGAGGTGCCATTCTGGCTGCTGGCATCTGGACCTTGAAGAGTTGTAACCAATGGGAAGACAATAAGCAAGTTCATACAGGAACAAAAATTAGGTTATATATGGTGGCACAAATGTCAAGGGCATTAGTTTAGAGACCAGATTCTGTCACAAAATCTACCACTTATAAGCTGAATGACCTTCAGTAACTGACTTAGTTCCTCTATGTCTCAGCTTCTCTATATCTAGAATAACAATAACATTATAATATATTTAATGGTATTTTGTGATGATCAAATAAAGGAAGGCATATAAATTCTTAGAACAATGCCTGGCAGGTAACACTAAGTATAAGCTATTATTAGACTTTAAAAAAATCAAGTTAGGTCTGACTTATGTTTTTATTTTGTGTTTTAAAATGTATTTGATCTGAAATTGCCTACTTTTCATGACCAGGCCTTTAGATATGTTTTTAGCCTCTCCTTGGCCATTTCTTGCTGTTATATTACACTTTATTTTCATTGAATTACTTGTTATGCTCTCATGCACCATTTGTTCTACTAAGAAAGTGTTTCTAATAGAAATTCACAAAGTAGGAAATATGGCACATTGCTAATACTAATGACATGTACCGATGCAAAGATATCTTGAACTCATGAGGAGAAAGGGTACCAGGTTGTTCCCACATGGCCCATGGGGACGGAAGGCTATTCAGTCCCTAGGGAATCCACCATAAGGATTTCCAACTCAGACACCTGACTTTGTCAGTCAGTAGATTCCCTCTGAATATCAAATTTACAAATTTATTGTAGTTCCTACATAATGGTCCCAAAGATTCTGGTCTTAACCCTTGGACTCTGTTAGTCTTCCTTTATTTGGAAAAAAAAAAAAAAGGCCTGCAGAGATATGGTTAAAAAATTTATAGCACATGCCAATAATCCCAGTACTAGGGAGGCTGTGATAGAAATATTGCAGATTTGAGACTAGTGCAACATAGAGAGACCCTGTTTCAACATAAAAAAAAATAAAAGAGTTGTGGATAGAGCCCAAAAAAGAATGCCCAGTACCAAAAAAATAAAATTATGAAGGAGAGATTCTTCAGAATTATCTGGGTATTCCCTAAATGCTGTATCAAGAAGAGTCCCTATGAATTGGAGCACGAGGAAGACTTCACATGTGCACACACCACACACATGCACAAAAAGCATTGTGCCACAGAGGCAGAAATAGGAGTGGTACAGCCACAAGCCAAGAAATGCGGGCAGACACCACAATCTGGAAGTGGCAAGAAATGGCTTTCCCCATATTGCCTTTGGAGGGAATATTATGCTGTTAACACCTTGATTTTGACTCAGCTCAATGAAACTAATTTTGGACTTGTGGACCCTAGCACTGTGTGAGAATGTTTGTTGTTTTTAGTAATTTTTTACAGCAGCCATAGGAAACTAAATCACTTTCCAGTGTCACGAAACTGATGTATAAAAGAAGAAAGCTGATTTTTAATGGTGAGGAACCATCTTGTACCTGAACACACAGATCCCATATCACAGGACATTCACCACAGGGAGGCACATTCCTGCAGAAATCCCTGTACTCATCAGAATTTCAGAGAGCAGATGAATGGCAAGTCTGAGGCTGAGACAGCCTGTGAGTGCTGCCTAGTGTGGACATGGACTTGCTGTGAATGGAGGTGTGCAAAGCTCTTCAGCAGAACCCTCCCACCTCCTCTGGAGAGTGTGAGTGTGAACAGTGACTAGCAGATACCTCATTCTCTTTTACCTATGTCTCCATGACTCCACAAGTTCCAGCCAGATGAACACACACTATTTTCTTAGATAAATTAAAATATTTGATCAGATTATAAATAAGGTCTGGTTTGGGGCCTGGTAGCCATGTGTTTATGTTGAAAAGCAATTTTTGCTTTTAAAATTCAAATCTTCCAGCGTATTTTCCTTTTTTCTAGCTCCTTAGAACCCACGCACTGAACTCCCTGCCTCAGTTTTCTCTGTGACTCTCTTCTCCCACTGTGCATTCCCCCCGACCTTTCTTGCATTTATGGTTCAAACTTATGCTTATGAATCCTAGGTATCTATTTTCCAGCACACAGCTCTCTCCTCATGTACAGACATCGCGCAGGACACAGGCAGTGTGTGTGCCCACGAGGGAGAAAGCTCATCATGCTGCCATCCATGTGGCCTAGAGGGCAGGTCCTTAGTAAATCCATTCAGTCAAGTGCCCATGCACAGCTCCATTCTGCATGTCCTCAAACATCATTGGTACCTCAAACCCAGACCATATTAATGATCGCATCTGTTCCCACCCCTGGGAAAAAGAAAGTGTGGAGGGAAAACTATTCTTCCTGCATTTCGTAACTCAATGACAAGGCAATAGTCCAACAGGAAACCATACACTTCACACACACCCAATTGATATATTATATATATATGTGTGTGTATATATGTATATATATATAACTATGATATTATAATTAGGTCAAATATATATGCAAATTTACAGATATGTATATCTATGGACATTGCAATGTCCTCATCGGGTCTTGCTTAGATCTCTTTGCCTACATATTCAACCACTTCTCACATATTTTCTGCACTACCTCCTTCTAAATCACAAATATTTATTATGTTATTCTCCAGTTTAAAATCTGTCAATCTTTCCACTGCATTCATGCCAAAGTTAAAAATCTTTAGCATATTAAAAAAATTAAGAACCAGGAGAGGTAGTGCACACCTATAACCCGAGTACTTGGGAGGCTGATACTGGAGGATCACAGGTTCAATACCAGCCTTAGCAACTTAGAGAGACACTCAGCAACCTAACAAAACCCTGTTTCAAAAGTAAAAAAATTACAAGGGCCGGGTGTATAGCTTGAGGTAGAATATCCCTGGGTACAATTCCTAGCACAACACAAAAATAATAATAACAATAACAAAAATAATAATAAAACAAAACATGGGTACAGTGATGTACACTTATAATCCCAGCTACTTGGGAGACTGAGGCAAGGATGATCACAAGTTTGAGAACAGCCTGGGCAATTTAGACCCTCTCTGAGAATAAAATAAAAATGACTGGAGATGTAGCTTAGTGGTAGAATGCTTGCCTACCATGTGCAAGACCCTGGATTCATTCCCCAGTAACACACACACACACACACACACACACACACACACACACACACACACACACACAGAGGAGTCCTCAAGTTGGTTGTGTCCTTGCCACAGTGTCTTCAGCCTTCCTTCCGGCTCCTCAGATTCTGCCTCATTACTACCCCAATGTGCTCTAACCTCCAGCCAAATAAATCCATTCCTCAAGTGTAGGTCTCACCCTCATTTCATATCATCAAGAAAACATTCTCGGTTGCTCCTGGTCATTCAACAACTATTTACTGGGTCAGCAAGTTTCTCCGCAGCTCCTTCATAATCATTTATCAAAGTATTTTTATTCAGTATATTTAATAGTTTTTTTCCACAACCAGAGACAAACCTTGATGTCAGGAACTGTTGTGGCTGACTTTTTATATCTTTGGATATCTTTCTACCTAAGAAATAATTGGATCAAATATATGTTATCAATAAATGAGTCAGTGAATGAGTGAAAAAAGGTGTTAATTGCTGAGAACACTTAATACACTATAGTTCCAAAAAGATACATGCCCTTCCTTTAATAAAAACCAATTCCTTAAAGTTGGGCATGGTGGCACACACCTGTAATCTCAGTACTTGGGAGTCTGAGGCAGGAAAATCACTGGTTCGAGGCCAGCCTCAGCAACTTAGTGAGACTCTCTTTAAAAAAATTAATTAATTAATTAATTAAAAGGGCTGGGGCATATCATGGAGGTAGACTGTCCCTGGGTTCAATCCTTAGTACCCCCCCAAAAAATTAATTTCCTAAAAACCAAAAAGAATGAATTTTTAGAATGAGAATGTTTTTGTCAAAAAGAGGCCTATAAAAGAGATGTATGTGTGTGAGTGGGGGCGGGGGGGTATGATAGAATATGTTCCCAAAACCCCTGAAGTCACACTATTGAGTCAATTGCATGCTGCATAGATGGTTCTGAGTGTCGCTGTAATACCCATCACTGATGTAAAAATCTCCAGCTTCGTCCCAAAATAAACTGACTTAATTTCTTTACTACTCCCTAAGATATCTTGGCCACTCTGAACCATGCTGAGTTCCCCAGGCTTTCTGGGGAACTTGTAGGGAATTTTCCTACAAATTTCCTCTGCTTAGGATGCTCATGCTTGTCCTTGTCTGTTCAGCCACATCCTGCAGTACAGTGGATAAACTGAGATTTGAGAATTGGGATTTGGGCTAAGCTGGCTTCAAACCCCAGCTAATTACTTCCTCACTCTGTCTCCCCAGCCAAATTATATCTCTGAATTTCAGTTTCCATACCTGTAAAAAGGAGTTCATCTTATGTACTTTATAGGGTACCTTTGTACAATTAATGAGATGACGTAAGAATTTGCCACGAAAAAACTAGGAACTCTAAGTTCTGACTATAATGGGGAAGAACACAAGTGCTGAGAGAGAGCATCTTGGATAAGATGCTCTAATGGAAGCACAAAAGTGCTTATAGAAGAATACAAGTGCTTCAGGAAGCATGTAAGTCCTTAAGGAAGAACACAAGTGCTTCTTTTGAAGAAAGGTGAAATCAACAGAACCCAGGGGTTAAAAAAAATTAACATTTGAAAGCAAAATTGTTGCTGCTCAGAGAAAAGGAGCCAGTGTTTCTCTCCACCCTTCATGGTAAGATTTTGAGTTTTCCTTTCATTAGGAGAATCAGGGATCTAGATAGCAATCTAGGATGTGCCTAGGTCAGGAAGCCACCTATGGCTTCTGAAAAGAAGATGTGTGAGCTTTGAAAACACTCCTCCCAGTCGTTAAGAATTGTGGATGAAACAGAATAATAATACAGACTGGGAATTCTATGACCTAGGAATTTTTGTTTTAATCTGAAGCTGATGTTTCCTCCATGAGACTTCTAGGCAACAGCTAAATCTGTAATCAGAACACTTGCTAAGTATATCTCTGCATTTTATTTTAGATATTTTTTAGCCATGCCAGGAGTTCACGCAGCAAATAGCAAGAGTTGGGTCAGTCTATACCCAACAACTGTATTTGATATGGAAGTACCTTACATCATGCCTAGCACCCAAATAGTGCTTAAACAATTATTTTTGCATTCATCATCATCTTGAAATAATCTTCCCCCTATTCTCAGCCATTTAAGCTGTATGAGCACTAACTCTGCAAGATGTTTTTTTCTTAGCCTTGGTTTCTGTCCTCCTCACTTGTCTCCCCTACCTTCTAGAACATTTTCTACCATCTCTAATTGTTCCTCACACCTCCTTCCCCTCACAGATTCCCCACACACCCACACCCTACAGCCTCCACCCCAGCTGGCTGCTTGCCACTCCAAGTTCCAGCGGACCCCCCAGCTCCACAGCTCCCTTCACCATTGCCCGCAAGAAAGCAGGTCTCAAAATACTCAGCAAAAGTGCAGCGGGCACTTGGAGTCATTGTAGAAAATCAAAATAAACAACTTTTAAAAAGCCCCTTAAAATATCAGATCTGGAATCACTTTTCATTTGCATTCTAATGGACTTCTAAAATGCCCCATGAAAATCACTTGGAGACTAATGGTCTTGGTTACTGATTTTTTTTTCCTTCAGGAGGGAAGGAACATTAAATAAAATCATTCAGCATAATTAATTGTAGCTGAAGGAAGATGTAAACCAGTCTATGACACTAAAAATACAGGACATGCAAAAGAGAGTGCAGCAGGAAAAGTTATCTATCATGGTGAAGAATGAGCAGTGCAGACGCACTGCCTGTGACTGACTGGGCTCACCAGGCTTCTCCAGCCCAGTTCAACATACACACACATAAACAATGTATGTTATGTAAAGTCACAGATAGACCTCGAGAACAGAAGTGTTTCTGTGAAATTTCAAATTAAAACCTATCCTGCAGCTCAGCAGGAGCTTTATGTTTATCTGATTACTTATCGTGATGATGTTCATAGGCTACTCTAACTGTTGTTAAATTAGTCAGCATTAGATCTCCATATTCTACTTTCCTACATTTTATAGATTTTATCTGTTTGCATCTTCGGAACATTAAAGGAATATGGATACATCTTGTGTTTCTGCTTGGTAATAACTTTCAACTTGGCTGTCATTAGAAATCTCATACTGTTTCAAAAAATAAAAAGGGCTGGAGGTGTAACTTGGAAGTAGGATGTCCCTAGGTTCAATCCCAGTGCCAAAAAGGTTTTTTTTTTTTTTTTTGTGGTACTGGGGATTGAACTCAGGGGCGTTCTACCTCCGAGCTATACCCCCAGCCCTATTTTTTATTCTTTATTTTGAAACCGAGTCTCACTAAGTTGCAGAGTGCCTCACTAGGTAGCTGAGGCTGGCCTCGAACCCAGATCCTCCGGTCTCAGCCTCCCGAATGCTGGGATTACAAGTGTGCGCCACCACGCCCGGCTTCAAAAGGTTTTTTTTTTTTTAAAAAAACAGGAAAGAAAGAAAGAGAGAAAAGAAAAGAAAAGAGAAGAAAAGAAATTTCATATTTCGTATGTCCAGTACTGAAACTCTGACCTCCTTCCATGGAAACCAAATGAAAAACTACTCAAACAGTATCCTTTCCCATCTCAGTGAAGGAAAAGTCAATTTCTAATACTTCAAGTTCAAGACTTTACCATCATCCCTCATGTCTCTCTTTCTCTCATACCCCACATCCAATCCATGAGAAAATTCTGAAAGCTCTACCTTCAAAACAATCAAGAAACCAACCACTTCTCACCCATCCACTGCTACCACCCTGACCATCATCTCCAGCTCCTACTTATGATTTCAGTATCATATCCTTGCTCCTTGAGAATGCATTTGTCAGATAGCATCCAGACACATCTTTTAAAAATATAAGTCATATCATGTTCTACCTTTGCTCAAAATCTGCGATGTTGCCCATCTCACCCAGAATAAAAGCCAAAGTCCTTACAGTCCCCTATGTATTTGTTTGCTCAGGCCACCATGACTAATCACCACACTACCTGGGTGACTTAAACAACAGAAACATATTGCTTCACAATCCTAGAAGCCAAAAGTACAAGATCAAGTGTCAGCAGTGTTGCTTCCTCCTGAGAACTGTGATGCAAAATCTGCTCCATGAATCTCCCCTGGCTTTGCAGCTTGCTGGCAATTTCTGGCATCCCTTGATTTGAAGAAGTATCACCCTAATCTGGGACTTCATCTCCATGTGGCCTTCTCCCTGTATGGGTGTATGTGTCCAAATTCTCCCTTTGTGCATTAGAACCCCACTTCACTCCAGCTCAGATTTATCTTAACTTACTACATCTCTAATGACCTGATTTCTGAATAAGGTCACATTCAGAGATACTGAGTGTTAGCAACTCAACATATGAATTTATAGGGAACATAATTCAGTGTATAACACCCCTATAGTATCTGACATCAATGCCTCCTGCATGGACACCAGCCCTGCCACAGGCAAACTCCATTCCAGCAGCCCTACCTTCTTGCTTGTCCATGCACAGACCAGGATGCCAGTCACCTCCCACACACCCCCACTTCCTTCTCTGGGACATCAACACTCAGTATCATGTGCCTGAGAACCCTCTTGGCTCAGTATCCCTAACTTCTTCAAATATTTGCTCCAATTGACACCTGCTCAATGAACTCTACACTGACTACCCAATTTAAATTGGAACCCAAATACTCCCATGCACACTTCTAATGCTGTGTGTGTGTGTGTGTGTGTGTGTGTTATACTTGGAATGAAACCCTGTAGCATTCTACCTCTGAGCTATAGTCACAGTCCTATTTTATTTTTATTAATTTTGAAACACGTTCTCACTAAATTGTTGAAGGCCTTGTTAAGTTGAAAACCTGCAATCCTCCCATCTCAGCCTCCCAAGTTCTGGGATGACAGGCATGCATTTTGATGTCCAGCTCCAGTGCTCTTTATTTGCCCTATTTTCCTACCCACAACATCTACCACTTTCTAATATATATACCTTACTACATAGTATGTTTAGATCTTTCTTTCCCACAAGAATATAAACTTCATGAGGGAAGTATTTTAGTTCTTTTGTTTATTCACTCATAAACTCAAACTGTGCCTGAAACAGAATAAGTTGTCAACACACACATACACACACACACACACACACACACACACACACACACACAATGGAGAACTTCAAAAAGCAATCTCTGAGGTAGCAAACAATTTTCACTTGGAGTGCATGAACATGGGAAAACCAAGGAAACAGCTCTTTCACCAACCACCACTGAGTCGTGTCTGTAAGGAACAAGCTTCATTCAGCCAAGATAAATCAATCAAGCCATTTAGGCTGAAAACTCACTTTACTATTTCCATGTAAATTTTTGAATTAACTATTTTGACTTTATAAGCAATCAGAAATTTCCACTTAACTACAATTCTTCACTTTATTTTAGGTGACAGAGATATAGGAAACTCTGAGGGTGAGGTGCTTTCATTAAAATGTGTGAACAGACTCCTACTATAGTAGGTCACAATGCTACCAAAAAAAATAATAATAATTGCACTTCAAAATTTGACAATCCTTGCTGTAGGACGTCATGTGCAGGCAATAACATTTTATTTTAAGCAAAATGTTCTTAGGCAGAAACAATAAAGAAATCTGATTGGGGAAATGAATCAATCTCTCTCTCTCTCTCTCTCTCTCTCTCTCTCTCTCTCTCTCTCTCTCTCTCTGTGTGTGTGTGTGTGTGTGTCTCTCTCTCTAACATTCTTCATGTAGGAAGACTCAGAATGGACTCAAATTCAGGGATCTAACATGTGGATCTTGTCTGTCAGAGCCTGTGTTTTCTGGTGACTCTGGAGGGTCCTCACTGAGTCAACTCTACTCTCACCTGCTCTTTTGTGACCAGTGGCCTCCATTTCTGAGATGATTCTGCAGGTTTCTGAAACCTGTTTTTGTGTCCCTGAGTTTTGGGAGGTGTCTCAGCATCCTTGTAATGAATCCTTTCCTGTGCCTAAGCTAACTACTGCCAACTGAGTAGATGGATGTTTGGCATCTGTTTTCCACAGTCTAGACTGCATAGCCTGTGTTTCCTTGATGTAATTTTCCAGTATATGACATAAACCTTTCACAATAAGACAAAGTCCTTTTTAAAACTATTATTTTTATTGGCCATTTTTATTTCTTCTTTTGTGAAGTATAGTTCACTTGTCCATTTTTTATTGGGTTACTTCAAAATAATCAGCAATCAGAGAGATGCAAATCAAAACTACACTGAGATTTCACCTAACCCCAATTAGAATGGCAATCATTAAAAACTCAAGTAATAAATGTTGGCGAGGATGTAGGGCAAAAGGAACTCTGATATGTTGTTGGTGGGATTGCAAATTAGAGCAGCTATTTTGGAAATCAGTGTGGTGGGTCCTCAGAAGAATGGAAATGAACCGACCATATGACCCAGCTATACCACTCCTGGGTATCTACTCTACGGCATTAAAACCAGACTACCAAAGTAGCACGTGCATATCTATGTTTATAGCAGTGCAATTTACTATAGCCAAATTATGAAACTAGCCTAGGTGTCCATCAGTAGATGAATGGATTAAAAATTATGGACTATACACACAATGGAATTCTACTCAGCCTTACAAAAGAATAAAATTATGGCATTTACAAGAAAATGGATAGAACCAGAGAATATTATACTAAGTCAGATTAGTCAGTCACAAAGAGTGAAAGGTCATATGTTTTCCTTCATATGTGGAACTTAGGGAGAAAATGGGATACAAATGGGTCTCTAGACAAAGGAGAAGAAACTCTAGTGGAGTGACGGAGGGAGCCTAAAAGAGAGAGACAGGGAGGAGAGGGAGACTCAATGAAGGAAACACTTCAATGGACATGATGTACATATACAAATTTATCAACACTGATCTCAGTGTTGTGCATGGGGAGGAGGAGTGGACTGCGGTAGGAAGTGGGGGAAGCTTACTGAGTGCTCTGTGGATGTATGCCTCTATTACTCGGAACTTCATCACGATATATAATTAAAATATGCCAATAAAAAAGAAAAAAATATTCTTTTTCGTTATTGACAGTAGATATATATAAAGCCCACATAGGTGAGGCATTTACTGCTGCCAAAAAAATAAAAGTAGCAAGCTAGAAGGTTGTCAAGAGTCATGGTAGGTAGTTATAATTTCTGTAATCAAAATGCTCACATATAATCTAGACCTTTAAAATGTTAAATATGAGCAACCTATCATTTAAGGTAAATAAATGCTTAGTCACACTGCCTCAATAGAGACGTCTATGTTATACCCAGGTTTTCAAATATGAATATAAGCAATACATTCAGGTTACTGAATTTTTGTGCTGCATTAATTTCTTTGTCTAATTCACATGACATCTATGAAAATTACTGCTATCATTCTCTTTAAATATTAAGGCATAGCTTCAACCCTGTAATTTTAAAACACATAATTCAAATCCTAATGTTAATGGTCACTTAAAATAAGCCATTTCTGAGCCGGGAGTGGTGGCGCACGCTTGTAGTTCCAGTACTTGGGAGGCTAAGACAGGAGGATCTGGGTTCATGGCCAGCCTCAGCTACTTAGTGAGGCTCTCCACAACTTAGTGAGACCCTGTTTCAAAATAAAGAGTAAAAAATAGGACTGGGGGTGTAGCTTGGAGGTAGAGTGCCCCTGGTTTCTGTCCCCAGTACCAAAAAAATAAGCCATTTCTTTCTGAAATAAGTCAATCATCTTCCACCCCCTCTTTTATTGACTAAGAATACTCAGCTGGTATTGCAGAATATGGAAAAGGAGGCATGAAAAAAAGGTAAATATTTACAATGACACTCTCATATCTAAAAAATATTACCACTCAACAGTTTTAAAAGCCTCTAAAAATGGATGCTGTTATAATATTTCATCCTCAGAAGCAGCAGAGCTAGTATAAATATATTCTATGCAAAATTGATTATGTTCTGCCTCCACCACTAATCCTACCCATGGAACCATGGTCAATTATACTACCATGCAATTTCCAAGGAACCATTCACCTAATGGGCATCGTCAACTAAGGAAGTATTTTTAGGTGATGAAGAGTGATAGAGAGATAATATAGAGGAGAGAAGTGATAGAGAATTATATGTATGATATGTCCACTTTTCTATTCCAAAGTCTCCCCTCCCCATTTATTGATCCAACAAAAAGTTGATTAAAAACTATCAGTACTAACAAAATGAGGAGTACAGGCATTACAGTGAATTCAAAGTGTGATGGGTGTTATGGAGAAGTGCAAGTGCTGTGTGCATAGCAGAGCTATATCCAGCCATATCCTCCACCCAGTCTCTGAGTCTCTGATCTCAATGGCACACAGGTCCACATGGACTCAGCAGTTCCTCTGCCTGCACAGCTTCATTAGGTAAGGGGATGACTCATTCCTAGAGGTAGGGAAAGTGGGACTAGAATGGTTCAGGGGATTGCATTTTTGTAATACTATGATAGCAATTCATAAATTAAACCAATCATCTGGGTTTCCTAAGACATAGACTTCTAATCCTGAGCAACCCAGGACGGTTCTTCACACTATCAGAAGCCAGGTCCCCTCAATCTACTTAAAGTTCTCTAGTGGACCTAGAATTTATTGTTCTTCTTTTCATAGAATACTATTTATTTCATATTATAGAGCTTTCATGACATTGCCAATATATTCAATTTTTGCTGGAGGCAACTCATACTACAAAAAAAAAAAAAAAAAAAAAAATTGAACAGTGACTAACGAAAAGAAGCTCTTTTTGTACCCATTATAGAATAGCAGGTTTGACTAACTAATGATGTTATTATTGGCTCTTAGTTGCATTTATACTGCATGCATCCCATTGTAAGCCCAATTAGAAGTTTCTTGAGAAGGCAACAAATCACTGGGAGTGCTTTAATTGTGACCCAAATTTCTATGTGAGATTTTCTATATTAATCACAGCACTAAGGTTTTCTACTTTGTGTTGGATTTCCCTAATATTTTCAATCATTTTCTCTTTTTAGAATTCTTTTTTGTCTTTATCTTCAAAGGGAGTCATTTCATCTAATCATTTGTTTTGTCTAACATCCTCTAAATATTTCATTAGAAAGATCCTGTAGTTTCTTACAGTTATTTTTAAAGGCAGTACAACAAGATGATCACGAACTGGGGCCCTAATGCAGGGCATGAACTCAAGTTCTAGGACCCTTTCATTTTTTTTTTTTGACCTTGGAAAAGTTGCTACAATTCTCTGTACTTTAGCTTTCACATCTGTAAAATTCAA
The DNA here is from genome assembly GCA_004027655.1 of Graphiurus murinus. Lineage (NCBI taxonomy): Eukaryota > Metazoa > Chordata > Mammalia > Rodentia > Gliridae > Graphiurus > Graphiurus murinus. The sequence goes on along the minus strand of PVLC010008773.1, from coordinate 41,012 downwards.
GTTTTTTATTGTACTACTTTGTTCAGTAGTTCTTAGTATTCAATCATTTCATACACTGAAAATTTTCTTATAGTTCTTTAGCATATAGTACATGTTTAATATCTGCTACCTAATACTAATATTAGTTCCATTAATTTTTATACTTCTAAGATTACAACTAAAGTTTCTAGCCAGGCATGGTGGTACACACTTGTACTCCTAGTACTTGGGAAGCTGAGTCAAGAGGATCACAGATTTGTAGATAGCCTTAGCAATTTAGTGAGGCCATCCTCAACTTGATGAGATGCTGTTTCAAAATTTAAAAATAGGACTGGGGGTGTAGCTCTGAGGTAGAATTTCTCTAGATGTTATCTTCAGTACCACAAAAAATAAAAAAATAGTTTTTGATTAACAACCAGAAATGGATATAATTGCTAGAAATACACACACATTAGGTCATTTTAAAATAATGACACTAAGTTAGTGTTACAGTTTTCTAGAAAACATAAGTTGTATCTCACAATACATGATGTGACAATGGTGGTGTGAGGTGTTCACTAGATATGAAGATATTAAGATCTAGAATTCAAGGGAGAGGTTTGGGTAGACAGTAGTCATAGTCTAGGTCTGCTTTATAGAGCTAGACGAGAAGAGATTACAGAAGGAATTCTAGGGACAAGTAAGGCAATGTATCCTAAAAAGATAAGGAAGAGTGATCAGAGAGAGAGGTAGAAAGCAGATGAGTATTCAGGCCCCAGGGATGTGATTACTTACTGATCATCTTGGTAAGAGAATAGTAAAGTCAAAACAGAGGCAAAAGTGGGTGCAGAGGTGAATGGTGGGTGTGGGGGGAGTGAAAACAGGACAGGTGGAAACTCTTTCCAAAGGTAGAAAGAAAAAGAGGTTGTGACAAGAGCATTAGCATCCAAAAAACTTGGCCTGACCTTCCTACTCACCTTGGTGGTAGCACGCTCCCGTGGCAGACCTTTAACCCAGGCCAAGCACAGAGTTGAGACCCTGTGGGAAGCCATGCAAGAACAGAATGAAGAGACAAAGGAGCAGCCATTGCTACCCAGGATACATCAGTGATTGAGGCTGGACATATAGAACAAGGAATCGCAGATTCAGGCAGAAGTGAAGAACAGTGAGCGAGAAGTATAGGATAATTCAGAAACTACGCAGCGCAGGATTTATTTTTAGCTAGGGCGTTCTTTGTGACAGCTGACTTGGAAGGGACAGTTATGAACTGGAAGAGGGTTCCAAAGCTGAAAGGAGGACCTGAAGTTTTTAGAATTATGGGATGTTAAAGTTGAAAGAGACTTCAGGAGTCACAGAGTTAAAATCCTTTGATATATCAACTCATTAATTCATTTGGTCACACAATAATTACTTGTTAACTGTCATGTATTATGCACGATGCTACACACTGGACAGTACAGCTTTATAGTAACTTTACCTATTGGGCCTGTGGTACAAACTCTACTTTCCTGGATTTTAAGGAGCCCTAAATATTTTCTAATGTGTTCCATTTTGGCTTATTTTAATTCAGTATTTTACCTGCTATTTATTTCTTGTACTGGGGATTGAACCCAGGGGCATTCTGCCTCTGAGCAACACCCTCAGCCCTATTTTATTTTATTTTATTTTATTTTATTGTTTTATTTTTTAAACAGAATCTCACTAAGTTGCAGAGGACCTCACTAAGTTACTGAGGCTGACCATCAACCTGCAATCCTCCTGTCTCAGCCTCCCAAGTATTAGCATAATGGTATGTACCACCAGGCTTGGCTTTGTCTGTTTTAGATTATCTACCTTCAATATACTTCTCCTTTTTTGTATCTGTCTAAATTTTGCAAATTCATTCATTGGAGATTAATAGCCATGAATCATCCCCCAGTCACCCTTATCATCTCAGAGTGAGTTCTGTTTTTTGTTTTTTGTTTTTTTATTCTAAGTTCAAGCTGCCTTGGCACCTGTTCACAGCCAACCTTTCTATTTCCAATGAAGAATAAGCCTTTAAATGCAGTGAATCAAATGAGTGAACTGAGGTTTAGGAAAGTAATAAAGATGCAAATATTACTGACTATTAAAGTACTACAAGAACAAGGTTAAAAAGGACACAGTTTTGGACAATCACACCTCCCATTGGTTCCCCTACTAAGAACATTTTTCCTTCAGCAAATATGCTTCCAGTCCTCAAAATTAACATTTAACAGAAATTAGGGAATAATAAGCACACAAAACTCACCATTTCAATAAGCACTCATTAGGCAGCTGGAATTGAAAGAGTATAATCACTTTAGCCACATAAAAATGAGTCATTTTCTATTAAGTTAAAGTTAGGAGCAAGAAGTTCTGATATGCTATTGTACACGAGGGTGATTATAGATAGTAATAATGCACTGTACATTTGAAAAAGCTAGAAAAAAGGGATTTTGAAAGTTTTTACCTTAAAGAAGTGATAAATGTTGGAAGAGACAGGTACACTTGACCTGCTTTAAGCATTACACAATGTATGCATGTATTAAAACATTATATACAACCCCATTAATATATGTAATTTTTATTTACCAATTAAAAATTCTAAAGGGAGCCAGGCATGGTGGCGCACGCTTGTAATACCAGTACTTGGGAGGCTGAGACTGGAGGATCTGGGTTCTCGGCTAGCCTCAGCTACTTAGTGAGGCCCTCCATGAGACCCTGTTTCAAAATAAAGAATAAAAAATAGGGCTGGGGATGTAGCTTGGAGGTAGAATGCCCCTGGGTTCAATCCACAGTATGGCAAAAAAAAAAGCATTTTTTAATTTATTACTCTTATAATACAAAAATAAAAAATAATCAAATACTATCTGAATCCAAGAAAAGACTGTCCTGTTTCCTCCCATCTAGCCCTGTGAGATGAGAAAATCACACTGAGAGCTTTCTGTTCTGCCCTGGGAGCCCTGAGTAAATAGGACATTAGCAAAAGGAAGCTTGTCCCAAGGAGAACACACAGCATCAAGAAGGTTTTGCAATCTGACAGAGAGCTAAGAGAAGCATAGGATAGGGCAGAAAATCTGTAGACAATTGAGTTTAAAGAAAAGAGGACTCATCTGAAGAGCTGAGGTGAAAGGAACAGCCCATTAGTCTTGTTCAGATATTCCAAGGACTATCATGAGAATGAGATTTTTCAAGTTGTGAAAAGAATGAAAAAATGATGACAAGAAATTTTAGTTCTGGCAGATTTTGTGGCTTTCTGTCATTCATAATACCCTGCTGCCTTCTGAGGATAGCTTCTGGTTACCTGGAGGGTCCTTTGTTTGCTGAACACCAGGCAGTTGTGAGGGGAAACAAAAGGACTAAACTCAAGGAATAAGAGAGCAGAGAGACACAATAACTCAGACTGAAGATGGTATTCAAAAGGAATGAGATCCAGGGAGACTTGGAGGCTAGCCCTGTATGAGGCAAGGCTTTCAAAAAAGATAAGATCCAGAGCATGCCAGCCAAAGAGAAACCACACAAACATAATCATTTGTTTCATCAAAATAATAAATGATAGGCTAAAAAATAAGTAGTACACAAGCAGTGTACAATCAGACACAATGTCCTTCACTGTTCTTTATCCCTGAAACTATTCCAGAGTCAACAACTTTTTAAATTTTCTGGATTTAGTTATTTTCTTTGCTATGTTAAATACCATATTTGTATGCTATTTGTTAATAGCAACTTGAGAATTTATGTTACTCTTGTAACTATATTTACTATGCTAAAAATATTCCATCCTCTTTTACATCACTTTTTTGACTTCATGATTACTTCCATAGATCTTTAATAAAATACTTAACCTGTATTTTTCCATCATCTATCTTCACATCTGGATCCTCACTTATTCCTCCTATCCCTTTCCTTTCCACACCTCCCCACAAAGTTGAAAACATTTTTGTTGTTGTTGTTCTGCAGCCACCATTAAGTATTCCATGCTTTCTCTATGAGTAATTTTAAAACTGCTGTGTGCATGTATGTCACTATCACTATAACTACATTATGATGTGAGACTATAATACTATAATGTATCAATTAAAGTATAAAAAATTGAAAGGCAATAAATAGCATTTTAATTCTTAGGTCTTTATAAACATTGTCTACTTCAAGAACAAGCCATGTAGCTTCTGAAGTAAACAATGTTCCTTCATAGTTTCAGAACTCATACTTTCTGTGACATCTTGAGATGCCTATACTAAGAATCTCATTTTTACACTCTACCAGAGCCTCATCATGCTTCATTGTATGCTCCCTGATGGGATATGTCTTGTTTGTGAAGTTTATGTGATGGTTGACTTACCTAGAAATCCTGATTGCCTTTTACACATGCATATGTTTGTGTGGTCAAAGAAACAATGCACTAGACACAAGTGAACAATGGAGGAAGACTTTATTCAAGACTATAGAACAGAGAGATTCAATCAAACTCCTGGGGAACCAAAGGGGGGAGGATTTAAACGCCTAGGTGAGTTAATAGAAAAGTGTTAAAGGATGCTAGAGAAAGGATGGTCTCTATGACTATGCCATCTGGGCTAATCATTGTTTCTTGAAATAAGGTTTCTACCCTCTCTATAAAAACTGGAAATCAGACACTACTGTTTGCTTCAGTGACTATACTTCAAAGGGATGGCTCCCAGATCTGAGACAGAGTAGGAGATACCCATCTCACCCCAAAGGGAGTTATTCTTAGACAGGAATTGTTTATGCAGATAGTAGAGCTGCCAAGAGCACCCCACCACCACCACTTACATTTGTGTTGCTGCCTAGCTTGCCACCAAGCAGCTGTACCAAGACCACAGAACTGAAGGACAGAGGTCAGGTCTGTGTATCTGCGAGGCTAGGTGCCAGTTGTAGCCTCTATTGCCAGAGCCCGAGATGAAGCAAGAGGTTGCAGGGATGCCAGCGTCTCACCACCTGGAACCAGGCACTGAGCCACCCCTGCCACTGCTACAGCTCCTAAGACCCAAGGAGCAACAGATAGCCTAGTGCCTAGTGGGACAAAAAGTCACTAACTTTCCTCAAAGCTTGCCAAAGGATTTTCCCACAGCCCCTGCAGGGTGGCAGTAGTGAGCATCTCCACCTTCGACAGGCTAAGTACAGGCCAAGGTGATGTGCATGAATAGACCACTGTGTCAGTTGTAAACCCCAGGTGCCAAGAACAAAGACCTAACAAGATGTTATGGTTAGATATAAATTGTCCCCTAAAGAGGTCATTTATTAATATTTGAAGTTGATATAATTGAGTCATGAGAGTTGTAAACCCAATTGTGGTGGTGACCCAGGTCAATAGGGTGTGGCTGGAAGTGGTCTCCTGGGGGTGTAGTCTTGAGGATTATGTGTGGTTTCTCCTCTTCCTGCTCTCTCTCTCTTGCTTCTGGCCTCTGTGATGTGAGGAACACAGTCCATGTGCTCTCCCTCTCTCCACTGCCATATCCAAAACTCCTCTTTCTGGCCTTACCTGGACTGAACCCCAAACCATAAGAAAATTGATCTTTTTCCTTCTAAGTTACATGGTCAGGTCTTTAGACTATGGCTGTGAGAATGTTAACCAGAATACAAGACATGCAGAAACCCTGAGATCGATCCTGTGCAACAGCTGACTGTGTACCTGTAAGAACCACCCCTTGTCTATATAAGCTTTGTTCTTTGCATCTTTGGCAAGCAGTCTGGGAACCCTACCCCATCACTGCCCTCCTTGTGCTAGATAACAAAGACTTCTTGGGCTGGTATTGTTTGCCTCTTCATGACTTCTATTTCAAATTGAGCAAAATAACCCTCAAATGAACTGGTAACACTAAGAGCTGGTAATATTAAAAAAGAGCTATGCTTGGTCTCTTCTTTATATCTCAGGTTGAGCAAAAGAACCCCAAGCTGATTAGTAACAGATCCTTGAGAAAGACATTCCTTGGTTACTAAGGTGGCAAGAGGCTGGGAGAAGATTTGCATCTCAAAAATATAGAGAAAGAATTTATAAGCTTTCTAATGTAAATGATCTAAGAAAAGAAAGATCAGAGCCCAAAGTCAGATAGAAGCCTACCTAAGTTTAGTCAGCAGTACCATCTTTATGTGTGTATATGTTTGTGCCTTTTATCATATCTCTAATAATCTTTCTTACTAATTTCCTCCTTTTTTCCCATTCCTTATTTTTTGAAACCCACTGTGTTACATTCTAATTCAGATCAGTTTGCTAGTATTCAAAATTCAATACCTACACATTGAATAGATTGATCAGCAAATGCATCACGTAGAAATTTTTATGTAATTTGTTACGCAATAGTGTATAGTTCCCTTTGTCTTTTTCTGTGCCACCTGATGCAAAGTGCCTCAGAACCCATCTTCCTTACTAAGAAAAGGTCTATTCCATGTGCTTTCAGAAATGTTGCCAGTTCAAAGTTCCCCCAGCACACTGAAAAGTAACAAAGATGGGCTTGACTCTGGTCTCCTTGGAATTGCAGCAATTGCAAAATCATGTGGGTTAAGGAGTGCAATGTAAAAAACTTGTACCTAACAAAGATGTATAATTACAATGCACCAATTAAAAAAATAAAATAAAATAAATGCCTCTGGGAGGGATAAGTCACGTTTAAAGAACAAATCTCTTTGTTATTCACCTATTTAAAATATTTAATGAATCGTGCAGCTATAAACATAGATACACATGCGTCAGTCTGATAGTTTGGTTTCCATTCTTTTGGGTAGATACCCAGAAGTGGTATTGCTGGATCATATGGTAGGTTCATTCCCATTCATCTGAGGGTCCTCCATACTGTTTTCCAAAGTGGTTGCACTAATTTGCAATCCCACCAACAGTGTATTAGAGTTCCCACTTCTCCACACCCTTGCCAACATTTGTTGTTGTTCATGTTTTTTTTATGATTGCCATTCTGATTGGAGTTAGGTGAAATCTCAAGGTAGTTTTGATTTGCATCTCTCTGATTGTTAATGATGCAGAACATTTCCTCATACATTTATTGGCCATTTGTATTTCTTCTTTTGTGAGGTGTCTATTTAGATCCTTTGTCCATTTTTTATTGGGTTATTTGTTTTCTTAGCTGTGAGTTTCTTGAGTTCTCTGTATATCCTAGCCAAACTATGGAAACAGTTAAGATGTCCATTGACAGATGAATGGATTACAGAACTATGGGATATGTACACAATGGAATTTTACTCAGCCATAAAGAAGAACAAAATCATGCTATTTGCAGGGAAATGAATGGAACTGAAAAACATTATGTTAAGTGGGATTAGTCAGTCACAAAAAGTAAAAAAGCATATGTTCTCCCTAATATGCAGATGCTAGGGAGAAAATGGGGCATAAGAGGGACTCCAGATGAAAAAGGAGAAACCCTAGATAAGTAAAGAAGTCGGCTTAACTGAAGGTGATGGACGGAGCGGGGTGGGGGGAACACACCCTAATGCACATGATGTACTTTCACAAATATATCAAAGTCAATCACTAAACTGAACTTGAGAAGGAGGGAGGGTGAGGGAATGGGGTGAGAATGGGAGAAGGAGTTAAATGAGAAATGTGTGCATGTATGTCTTTATCTGCTTGTACCTAACAAAGATGTATGATTACAATGTACCAATTAATAAAAAATAAAAAAAATCATTGACTCCTCAACATGAAAAAGTAACACCAACATGTTTTAGAATTGTCTTTGAGATCTTTTATTATATAACTACAACTACCTTTATGTTTCACTTCCGTCCACATCACCCTGCACTAAAGCTCACTGAACCACTTGCTGTCCCCCACACATACCATCCGACTGGGACATCTGTTCAAATAATATTCTTCTAAAACAGAAATAATCCATTCCTTACTGTTTTAATGTTATGTTGACTATATGTCTGTAGTGTTGTTCTTTGTGAGAACAAGGTCACACCCTTAAATTGGGAAAAGAACTTTACCTGAAATACAAGCTCAATTTGTCAAATATCATCATTCCCAAAGTCCCATAGTAGAATTGCCTCCTCTGGGGCCAGAAATTATAAGGCAGAAAATTATACTCCCAGACTCCACCTTGATCAAATGGAGCTGGAGGCCCAAGAGGATGGCTTCTATGTGGGGAGCCAAGAGGAGAGTGTCCCTGTGAGGCTTTGAGCCTTGAGGACTACAGAACATTAACCCCAGATAGGAATAGGTAATAGCAAGGACAAGAGATCTATGGCAGTGAAGAATCAAAAATAGAATTGTAAAATCAGCTCTTGGTCATCTAACATGTTCTTAAACTCCCACCATTTTATTTTTCTGCCAATAGTATTCAGTGAAGTTTTGCAAGTTCCAGATTGATTCCTGAGCTGACAAGAGCCAAGTGAATTGTCCCTGTCTACTCTCTACATCTGCCCCAGCTAGTGGTAGCAATGAGAGTAGAAGTCTCCAGGACAACAGAGTTGTGTTACTTGAACTGAAGATCTTTCTCTAGGTGGTGAGATTCCTCCTCTGTTCAACTTACCATTTCTGAGCATTTTAAGGAGTGAAGGCAGATGATCTTTTATTTTATTTTTTTATTTTTCAGCACGGATTTTTTATACATTTCTTGAGTACAACAGGGTTACATAGACATTTTTGACATATCAATCATTGCCAGATCACAAATAGCACCACTTTTTCGTTTTACACATATAGCCCACATTCTTAACATAGCCTGGTAAACCAAACTTTCTAGAGTCATAAAACCATACTCCTTTAGGGTCATATATTTACTTTCTAAGAAGTAGGAGGGTCTTTCATCTACACATCCTAGAAGCAATCTCCAGACTTTGAGATGCCAGCCAATGTAGCCATAGCAGAAGAGTCAGTATAATTGCTCATATATGCAGATAGCAACTGCTAGGGGGGATAGGGCCCAGCTGGGCTCCCACAACCCCCCCCCCATTTTTATTTTAAAATGCACGAAGGACTGTGCCTGTCTTAGGTCATTCCTACCCTGTCTGAGAATCCTTACCCGTCATGGGGTCTCGATGAGTCATTCAACAAGCCCTGTCTTAGGTTGATATTGCCCTGAGAAAATCGAACCCATCATTGACTACCAGGCCCTGTGTGAGGCAGTGCTTGCATTTTTATTCCATGTAAATCTGCTCATATACTAACATAGGCATTGATCACAAGGTGTACAACAAGTGGTAGAATGCATAAGCCTAGAATGACTATTGCTGTTGCTACGATAACTCCTCCCAGCAAGAAGGTAAATGAGGGCCAGGTAGTGACCAAGGCTTGAAGCCGATCTACAAATGTCTTAGCTGTTTCTGCCACATTAATAGAAATGGGCTCCACATTACATAGATCAAAAATCTCCTGGTGTAACTTTTTTTTTTTTTTTTTTTTTTTTTTTTTTCGGTACTGGGGATTGAACTCAGAGGCATTCTACCTCCGAGCTATACCCCCAGCCCTATTTTTTATTCTTTATTTTGAAACCGAGTCTCACTAAGTTGCAGAGTGCCTCACTAGGTAGCTGAGGCTGGCCGCGAACCCGGATCCTCTGGTCTCAGCCTCCCGAATGCTGGGATTACAAGCATGCGCCACCACGCCCGGCTCCTGGTGTAACTTTAACAAATCCTTTTTTTTTTCATCTTTCCCTTATTTGGTGCATTGTAATCACACATCTTTGTTAGGTACAAGCTAGTATAGGTAAAGCCATGCACACATTTCTCATTTAACCCTTCCCCAATTCCTGCCCCACTCCCTCCTCCTGCCTCCTTCTCAAGGTCAGTTTAGTGATTGACTTAGACGTGATCATGAAGATACATCATGTTCATTAGGGTGTCCTCCCTCCCCCCATCACCTTCCGTTAAGTCAAATTTTTTGTTCACCTAAGGATTCTCCTTCTTCATCTGGAGACCCTTTTATGTCCCATTTTCTTCCTAGCTTCCATATATTAGGGAGAGCATTTGATTTTTAACTTTTTGTGACTGACTAATCTCACTTACATGATGTTTTACAGTTCTATCAATTTCCTTGCAAATAACATGATTTTGTTCTTCTTCATGGCTGAGTAAAATTCCATTGTGTACATATCCCATAGTTTTGTAATCCATTCATCTGTTGATGGACATCTTGGCTGGTTCCATAGTTTCACAATTGTAAACTATGCAGCTATAAACATAGATACACATGCGTTGGTCTGATAGTTTGGTTTCTGTTCTTTTGGGTAGATACCCAGAAGAGGTATTGATGGATCATATGGTAGGATCATTCCCATTTGTCTGAGGATCCTCCATACTGTTTTCCAAAGTGGTTGCACTAATTTGCAATCCCACCAACAATGTATTAGGGTTCCCACTTCTCCACACCCTTGCCAGCATTTGTTGTTGTTTGTGTTCTTGATGGTCAGATGATCTTTTAATGCCAAGCTCTTTCTCTGTCTTAGTCATTTCTTTTAAATGAACCCTCATAAACTCTAGACAAAGCGGGGGGGGGGGACCCAGGGGAGTGATGGATGGGGCCTAGAGAAGGGAGGTGAGTGAGAGAAGGGAGACTTAATGAAGGAAACACTTTGGCATTACATACATATACAAAATTATCAATGCGATTTTTAATATTGTTTATGGAGAAGGGGAGAAAGTTGGGAGGGAGCTGGAGGAAAGCTCACAAAGTGCTGTATGCATATGTCCCTATCAATTCGAACTTTATTATGATATATGATTACAATGCACTAATAAAAATTTAAAAAATAAATGTACCCTCCTTCTAGAGATCTCTGGCAAAAGGTCATTACATTTTACCATATAACAAAATCTCTGTGCAGATGATTCCTAATCCATAAAAGGGAAGTGTTAAACCTTCCCCCAGTATTGCTATAAAGACTTAATAATGTATTGGATAGCTACTGGTATGGCTCCTGGAATTTTCCTTCTTTCTGGCTGCACTTGGCTCCATCACTCTGATGGTCCCTTTCATGTTTGACCCCTACATCCCTAAACTGTGGCCTCCTTGAGGGCAAGGACTTTACATTTTCAGTGTTGTGTTCCTAGCAATTAGCATAGGCCCGAGGAAAAAGGACAATAAATGTTGACTGAGCTGAAGAGAAAATTAGTATAATCAGTTCAATTTCCTATTAAGATCTACCCACACTCAGTCTAAATTGAAGACATTTGGGGCAGCAGAAGGAGAGAGGACCTTTCTGTTTAGTTTTGTTATGAAGCATTTAAAGTGATTTTGCTGCAATGGAGTGACTTTATTGTGCCAAACAATGGGACAAGTTGTCCTTTGAAAAGCAACCAAGAAGAGAAGCAGGTTGCTGCTCAACATAAACACCACCCATTTCTGAAGATTCCTTTCAGTTCCCTGGAGGTATCATACTCTTTGGACATCAATAATTCAGGCTGCTTCTCCTGGAAGCACAGGACATGAACACTGCTCAGAAGACATCTATAGAGAAACCTATACTTCTGATAGGCCCTGATGTCACCTGATGCCTCACTGCAAACTGGAATGGGCAGTGACGGAAGAGGACTAGAGTGAACCCAGATAGAGGACTCAAACCCAAATTTCAGAAATCTACTCCTATAAAACAAAGGCTCTACAATCCTTACTTAAGTGGATGGACTAGACCTCATCATATCTCTCCATTATTCTGCCTCCAGTAATCTGTAAGAAGAGAAAGGAAGCAGTATGCACTAAATGCCATTTTTAACCAGGCATAGTTCTAGGCATTTTATCTATGTTTGTTCACCTACTTCCCACAAAACCAGCATATTTCCATTTGCACAGTTAAGTGAGGCCCAGAGCTAGGCATGATGGTGCACACCTGCAATTCCAGTACTTGGGAGCCTGAAATAGGAGGATCACAGTTTCAAGGCCAGCCTCAACAATTTAGCAAGGCCCTCAGCAACTTATGGAGACCTTGTTTCAAAATAAAATGGGCATGGGAGTGTAGCTTAGTGGTAGAATGCCCCTGGGTTCAATCCCCAGTACCAAAAAAAAGAAAAAGAAATGAGGCCCAAAGGAGTCATATCATTAGTAGCACACAACAAATCCAGGATTCACACCCAAACCTGACTCCACAGTCCTGATCCCACACACATGCCTCCAGAATAGGATGCGAAAATTAGTTCCACTATTACAGCAAACTCGTGACAATGAGGAGCCTGACCACTGGCTTTCTCTTTGGCTCTAAAGGCAGTGACAGCTTCCTAATGTCCACAACTGTAATCGGAGATAGCCTCCACGTTTGTCAAGATCTATCCTCTTTGATGGAGCTCATTCATTTTGTCAGTCTAATCATGGGCTCTTTAATGGCAAATTCAGCTTTTGGTGGAACCAGAGACATGGCACTGATCCCTCTGTGCCTGTATTAATTTCTGTTCATTAAATTACTTGCGTGCCACTCCAGGAAGCTCTAGGATTAATATTCTGACCTGGCAAAAGAAGAAAATGATTAACTCAATCATGTGAAACTATGGATGCAAATTTGTAACCAGAATTACAACACAAACTGAGATCAAAAGTCAGCGTGGCGTATACTCTTTCAAGTATTTTTTTGCATAGGAAGTTAAGGATGAAAGTAAATCAAATCAAGAGTGGTTCCTTTCTAAAAACCCTCAAAGACTTAATGGGCTGTTTAGTCCAGTGCCTTAAAAAGAATAAATAGCTATGTGCCTGGCAACTTCATTCTGATGTCTAGATTAGGCCTGAAAAGTGATTATTTATACATGCAAAGTCAAATAGAGGACTAACATAATTATCAGTATAATTTAGGCCAAATGGTTTCTACATGAATATTTAACCATTGGTCATTACTAAGCAAAGGATCTTGCTTATACCATTCCTCTGTCAGTTCTCTACTTCAGATGCATACAACTTTAAGATAAGAGGCTGAGATCTCACTTTTCAGTGCAATAAATTAATATGTCATTTAACCTCTTAGAGATGGAAGTACAGTAATGTACCTTGTAGAATGGTCTTGCTTTTGGCCTCTACATAAAATCCACACATCCCTGGGAAAGAGGTTAGTAAAGAAATGAAGGGATCTAAGAAACTCTTCTTCTCACTGCTTCTCACCACCCCAATATCCTCGAGGTCTAATGAAAATGGGTGATTTAAATACAATTAGATAATATCAAAACCTACCCTCAAAGATTCTACTGTGTGTCTTCCCAGGTCTTATTTAGATTCTGTGTATAACTGAGTATTCTTGACTATTTGATGAAGTTTATTTTTTACATAGTTTATACTTGGTGTTTAAAGGACAAAGGGTCATAGCTTTTTCTTTCAGGTTGTTGGGGAGCTGGAATATATAAAATAAGTATTTTGCTATGGTCTTTTGAAAACTGTATACAAGTTGTTGAAAAAAAATATACCTCTCTTCATGTCTACCCTTTAGCATCCAAGAGGAACTCATTCAAGGCCAGGACTCAAAAACAATTATGTCAAAATCTTTGACTAGCCCAAACATGTTCCTTTGAGAGATCATTCTTTGTGTATATTATTAAGAGGAATCATAGTATTTGTAAAGCACTCTTTGGTTTATAAGGCACCTTAACACACATTGCTTCAGTTTGCCTTCTTAACAGTCCTCTGATAAAGTCAGAGCAATGAAGACATGGAGGCCCTAAAGTGGCTTGTCAAAAAAAAAAAAAAAAAAAAAAAAAAAAAACCAGTAAAGGTAGACTAGAACCCAAGTTCACATTTCCTAACTTTAGTTATATCTCTGTTCTGCCCCACTAGTAAATGTCAGGAGAGATCAAACTATCAAAACTGACCTTCTAAGCTTTCCATTTTTAGTCTTAAAAAGTCAGATATTTCAAGATCTTGAGATCTAGTAAAGACCTTAAGGAAAAGGTCTTAAGAATTTAATAAGGTTATGTTTAGTCAGGATAAATTAATTTCTCCTTTCATTTCCCTTGCAACAGTAAGGCACAAGTAACCCTAAAGAGCTCACTGCAACAAACAGGCTGCAGGGCTGAAGGCAGGTGAACAAGACTCTGACCGCAGCCAACTCTCCACGGGCTGCCATATCCGTTCCATGCACCTTGGGTTTTCTCACAGCTATTTCCTTATGTAACCGACCTAAGGGATTGTATAACAGCACAAGGCTGTGATTCAGTGCACTGTTCTCTCCTGCTCAGTATTATTAGAAGCTATTGGAGAAACACCGCCAGTGCTCTCCAAAAAGGAATATTTTAATATTCTATTTAAAGACCTTGTTGTGTTTTCCTGTGGCATGGAAGAAAAGATAAAGTCACATATAGGGCTACAAAATGGTGATCATTGATTTTTATGAAACATGTGCATCCCCAGGATGTTTTGCACAGTAGAAAGATAAGGAAAAAAATAAGTGAAATTAAGTGCACAACATGTGGACCACAGCTAATATATTACTAAAGAGATCAGTATGGACAAGTAGAGTCATTTTCTCAAAATTCCTACCTAAAACAATATAAAAAGAGGTAATTAAGTTGTATCCATAAGTGTCACTATGTTATAAGTATGCAATAAGCTATTATTGGATTTTTCTCTCTAGAAATTTAACAGTAGTACAAGTAAAAATACTTTGTAAACTGAGAAAAGAAATTAGAAGTTGTTGATATGCTTCACAAGAAAAAAATGTGACAGTATTCAAAAGGAGCCATTTATAAGACCAAGCAAACAATAGGGTTAAAAAAAAAAACTACTATCAAAGCAAATTCACCAAAATTTTGTTGTTTTGTTTTTGATCCTACAATGGCTACACACTAGTGCTACTGTGCAAAGCTACAGTAGCAATGGCCTTCTTCCTTCTCAAAAGTTTATTTGGTTTTCTAAGGCAGGCACCCCTGAATTATTACTACTTCAGACTTGTATCCTGCATTCCCAGCTCTTTGCCAAAACATTCATTTTTCACCTTTGAGGTTTCCTCTGTCCTGTCCTTCCCTCTTGTTTAGCAATTCCAGTCTGTGAGGAATTTACACAGATTTATTTGGCTTATGGTGATTGATACAATTAACAACTTCACCCTTAAGAAAGATCTTGAGACCTAGTAAAGGCCTTAAGGAAAATATCTTAAGAAGTTAATAAGTTTATGTTTAGTTGTGAGAAAGGCTAAAGGAAGATAAAGTACATCAAAGATAAAGTACATATGTTAAGAATTAGCACCTAAACAGTAATAGATAAATCATTGTCCCTCAGGAGAATCCTCTGAAGATTAAAGGAAAGTATATTTCTGAGATACCACTTGGAAGCTTTACTAGCAACCCATTTTCTTTCTCAACATACAAAACTAAGTCTCTATAGATTATAGGGCCAGCTCCTTTGTAGACTGAGCTCCATAACTTCTGCTAACTCATTTCCAAAGCTGTAGATTAACCAGAGAAAGCTCAGAGGAAAACAAAAAGAATGATTCATAACTTGGATAAAATTATTGGTTGGGGGAAGTTATAGGAATGTGCACATGTATGGGTTGTGCTGGTAAGTCTAAAGGAATTTCAGGGCACATATCCCAAGACTGAAAGTGTGAGAAATGCATATAAGCATCCTTGCTGAATTCAAAAGAGATTAACCCAAAATAGGATTTGTCTTTATTAAAGAAAAATAAGGCTTCAGATGTTCTCCTCTTACTGCTCAGATTTAATCACACTGGGATTTCCATTTTCATAGGTAAAGAGAAAACTGTTAAAGAATAAAAAAAACATGGCATAGTATACCTGCATGTCAACCACCCCCCAAACAAAATCCAAATACACACAATTTGTGCAGCCAGGTTACCAAATTGACACGCACACTAGAATATAATGGGCAAAAAAAGAGAGAATGGAAAAAAAGACTTCAGTTTAGAAATTATAAAGTTCGTGTTCATCAAAGAAAACCATAAAGAGTCTAAAGAGAGAGCCTACAGACTGAAAAGATATTTGCCAGCTACTCCTCTGATAGAGGACTAATATCTAGAATATCCAAAGTACTTAAAAGACTTAACACTAAGCCGGGCGTGGTGGCGCACGCTTGTAATCCCAGCATTCGGGAGGCTGAGACCGGAGGATCCGGGTTCGCGGCCAGCCTCAGCTACCTAGTGAGGCACTCCGCAACTTAGTGAGACTCGGTTTCAAAATAAAGAATAAAAAATAGGGCTGGGGGTATAGCTCGGAGGTAGAATGCCCCTGAGTTCAATTCCCAGTAC
>PVLC010008773.1:0-24815 GCA_004027655.1 Graphiurus murinus | reverse complement strand
ACTTAACACTAAAAAAAAAAAAAAAAATCCTAATAACCCAATCAGAAAATGGGCAATTAAATAGATACTTCACAAAAGAAGAAATACAAATGGCCAATACATACATGACAAAAATGTTCAACATCATTAGCAATCAGGGAGATGCAAATTAAAACTACACTGAAATTCCATCTAACCCCAATTAGAATGGTAATCATAAAGTCAAACAACAATCCTGCTGGTAAGAATATGGGGAAATAGGAACTCTTCTATACTATTGGTGAGATTGCAATTTAGTGCAGCTGCTGTGGAGATTCCTCAGAAAACTAGGAATGGATCCACCATATAATCCAGCTATCCCACTCCTAGGTATCTTTCCAAAGGGACTGAAATTAGAATATTATAGTAATACATGCATATTCATATTTATAGAAGCACAGTTCATAATAGCCACGTTATGGAACCAACCTAGGTATTCATCAACAGATGAATGGATAACAAAATAATAGGATATGCATAGAATGAAATTCTACTCAGCGATAAAGAAGAACAAAATGTCATTTTCAGGAAAATGGATAGACTTGAGAACATTATGTTAAGTGAGATTAGCCAGACACAGAAAGTGAAGGGCTGTATGTTTTCTCTAATTGGAGAAGCTAGGGAGTGTGAGAGCCATAAAATCTGGCCAGAGGCCACTTGAGACCTGGAACTGAAGAAATGGTGCACAATCAATGGCATCAAACTATGGACACAAAAGAACAATGCCCCTAACCATCATCCTGCCTCGCAGGCAAGGACTTTACCAAATACAGTATGAGTTAAAACTTACGAATCAGCAGCCAACAGCTACTCTCATACCCCTACCCTACTGCTAAACTTATAACTTATCAATCAGTGACTGACAGAAACGCCTGCATACCTCTAACTCATATCCAAGCCTATAAAAAGCCTCTAGCCTGTGAAGGAGGGGGTTTCTGACTCTTCCAGTTCTCTACCTAGTCAGTTGCTCCCTCTCAGGATTTTACCCCAAATAAAGCCTGTTCCTTGCTGTTGAGTCATGTTCCTTTGTCTATTATTTTCTAACATTTGGTGCCGAAACCCAGGTGTTCTTGCAACCTGGGAAGCAGTGGGCAGTGGCAGCTTGTCTCGGGCTAACTCCTAGCTCCTGAGAGGCTTCTGGCCTGCCACCCTCCAACAGGCTAGTGCCATTTCTCTTCAGGGCCACAGATCACATGAGGGTGAGAGAAGACACAGGCAAGGCTGCAGAGATCTGGCTGCAGCTACATTTCAGTGAATTGCCCAACACTCCTGGGTTAAGGCTCTCCCTCCGACTGCCCATCAGGGTGTTCCAACTGGCTTTTTCCCTCTCCCCGAGTACAACCAAAAGGATCACATGAGAGTGAGAAAAAGTCCTGGCAAGACTGTGGAGACTTTAGCTGAGACTACTCTTCGAAAAATTGCCCAAGATTCTGGGTATGAGGCTCACTCTCCGGCTGCTCAATTGAGTGTTCCAGCTAGCCTGCTCAAACCTCACCACTACACACATCCTTTTATTCCAGCTCAGCAAGGTCATTTGGCAATCCAGATCCAGGTACCCAAAACCAACCACGAATTCAGGTCTGATAAATCCTGCCTCCATTTCCCTCCTGTAGTACCCAAAAGGCCCCAGAGTTTCCCCCACTGCCACAAATAGAATCTCAGGGATGTCTGATTTTCTGTTTCTGCTCACTTGGTACCCTTGTGAACACTGCATCTGGCCTCTGGCATCATGTCTTATGGGTCTCAAAACTTCTCATATTCCCCTGGTATTCCCAGCATGCCTTCTAAAACACTCCTCCACTTTAGGATTAAAAGGGGATTTAAGGTGAAAACACTTCATTTTTTATTGTAACACAGCCTGACCAAAATATGTTAGATAAGGAAAGCCAGTGGCCTGAAAATGGCACATTTGACCTTGAAATCCTACAAGACTTAGATAACTTCATTGTCTGGAACTGCAAATGACAGGTGGCCCCTTATATTCAAACTTTTTTCTTCTCTACTCTGGACTCTCACTCTCTAAAATCTCTCCCTCTCAAGTCCTTCTCTTCAATGCTAAGCTTCCCAGAAAAAAAAAACAAAAAACAAAAACCAAACAAACAAACAAACAAAAAACCTCTCCTGATTTTCTGATCCAGTGGATGAGCCCCCAAACTTACCCTGCTGCCCCCTAATCCCCTATTCCTGCTTTACCCCATGAACCATCCTTCTAGGACCCTTCATCTTCCACTTCCTCCACATATTCCTCTCCTGTCTTATTCTAAGTGTCCCCCAACCTTCCTCCTGCAGCTACTCAAATATCCCCTCCTTTCTCCCACCCCATACCTGTTCTCTTACTGTTTTTCCCTTGTGGAAGGTTTTGGGGCCTCAAGGAATCATCCCTGTCCATGTACCCTTCTTTGTCTGACCTTGCCCAGGTGGAGGAATAACTAGAATCTTTCTCTGAGGACCTTGCAAAATTTCACCGTGGTTTCCTTCAAGTCACTCAACAATACAAGTTGACCTGGCATGATATTTATATCATCCTTACCTCCACTTTAAATCCAGAGGAAAAGGAGTTCATCTGGTGGACCTCAGAGGCCCACATGGATGAGCTGCATCACCAGGCCACTGAATGCCACCCAGTGGGCACTGATGCTGTTCCCAGAACTGACCCCAACTGGACCTACCAGCTGGGGGACAATTCTCTTGACAACAGAGACCAATGATCTCCTGCCTTCTGGTAGGAATGGATAAAAAATGCCCATAAGATGATAAATAATGTTAAGCTTAGAGAGGTGAAATGGGAACCAGATGAAAATCCTGCCATTCTTCTGTCTCGCCTAAAGGAGGCCATGCTTAAATACACCAATATGGACCCCCAGTCCAGGAAAGGTCAGACTTTTTTACATCTATATTTTATTTCACAATCTGCTTCCGATATCTAGAAAAAGTTACAGCAGATGGAAGAGAGTCCTCAGACCATGCAGAGGGATCTCCTAATTGTGGCCTTTAAGGTCAACAACAAGGAGGAAAAATATAAAAAACAAAAGAAAAGGCATTTGCATCTAAAATATCAGATGCTTGCCTCAGTAGTGCAAAAACTGGAAAAATCCCCTTTAGAAAAACCCGTCCTGGGCAATTGTTTCTGGTGTGGCAAGGGCGGACATTGGGCTAAAAGGTCCCCTAATCCATGGCCACCAAAGAGACCCTGTCCAATGTATGGACAATGGGGCCACTGGAAGTAGTAATGCCCTCAACTAGGACGCCCTTCTTGTTCGAGTCCATCCCACACCCAAGCCCCTAGACCACCTTCTCAGGAGCTCTCTTCTTTAATAGCCTCATCAGTTGCTGATTGATGGGGCCTGGACTCCACTTCCCTCCACCATTGGTGAGCCTGTGAAACCCCAGGCAAAAGGGACAGTGTCTAATAAGATTATTTCCCTTCCAGATACTGAGGCAAGTCGGTTTTAACAGAATTCTCTGGACATTTACTTCCTTCCTTTGTCTCAGTTGTTGGCATGAAAGGAATTCCAGAAAACTCTAAAAGGACCTCACCTCTGTTTTGTAATTTTGGAGAAAGTTCCCTTCTTCATTCCTTTCTGATTATTCCACAATATCTTACACCCCATGGGCAGGGACATACTCCATAAATTTGGTATATCCAAATGACTTACTAGCTTTACAGAAAGTCATCTGTACCTTATTTTACACTTATCTGCCCACCACAACAAGTAAAAGGTAACATTCCCCAAAACATCTATGCCCAAATAAATCTGGAAATAGAGACACAAAATTTCCAAAAATACCCACCCATCATTCACCTATAAATATCTCATTGAAGGATCCTTCTCACTCTATCACCATTCCTCAATACCCACTGAGACCAGCCAGCCTTTGAAGGCTTCAGCCTATTATTTCCCACCTTCTATCTGCCCAGTGTTTAATTCCTACTGACCTCCCTATTCCTGTCAAAAAAAAAACACCCAAAAAACAAAAACAAAAAACAAAACAAAACAACAACAAAAAAAACCGATGGCTCCTTTGGTTTGATGCAGGACCTCTGGTGCCTAAACAAAATCATCCCTACCTACCTACCTACCCAGTAATACCAAACCCTGTACTCTCTTATGCTGCATTTTGCACTTCATATTTCACCCCTTGTCCCTACTTCCTGTGCTCAATAAAACTGCAGTGCTCCTGACTCTCTCAGCCTTGGGTTGATTACCATTATTCCTTTTATTTATTTAAGTCAAAACTGCCTTCTCACCTCTTTTCTAAATCACATATACAGATGCAGCAAAAGGATTAAGCCTTCAACCCATCATGTTCTCTATCCTCCTCATTTTTGCCCTCCTATCCCTCATTGATAATATAGCATTCCCTCCTGTTCATGTACCAGTGGAAAAAGTTTTCAATTTTGCACTTTGATATCAGCTACATGATATCAAGGTGAAATGCCCCAAAGACGCAAGTATTCATTTTTTTCCCATGCCATTTCAACAGCAGGTTCTTTGGACTACAAAAATCACTTCACCAGATTGCTTAGGGTGTAAACTCAGGAAAGGTCAAAAGGTCTGCTTCATTTTATACATTGCAGACACTCAGATGAAGAGGGTATTCAGGACAAGACTAGAGAACAGAATATTTAAAAACATTAAGAAAAAGTTATTGCCCAGCTCTCCCCTCTTGATAAAAAACCCACCTTCCATCTCCCACACAGTAGACCCCTACAAATGGACAAACTCAAGTTCCAGGAGTTGTTTCTCTCCATCCTTAATGTCACCATCATTTCATTAAGTTCTAAGCTGACTTTAGCAAAAGACTGCTGGCTCTGCTCATCTGTCTCCTCCCTTCCTATGTCCATTCTCTCAATATCTCCACTCTCAATTTAAACACTTCTGTGAACTCCTTACACACTCACCCAGTCACTTCCAAAATCCTCTTATCAACAAACCAACCTCTTTCATGTATCACCCAAAAGGGCATGGTAGAGTTGGGAAATTTATCAGACACTCATATCTGCCAATTAATGGTCCAGGCACAAAGCACTCAGTCTTTGTGTCTTAGCACATCAGGATTTATATTTTTCTGCAGGGGATTATCCTACTGAACAAGGTCTTGCATTGCAGTGTGGGTAACCCCCACAATAGATATTGCACCTTCCATCAGTTTCTTCCTATTCCCCATGAAGCACATACTCACTACACATGAGCAGCAGAGCTTATTCCTCTCCTAATATTCCTAAGAATAACCAGCTCAGTAGGCATCAGTATTGGGACCCCAACCACTGCCACAACTACTTATAAAAACTCCAAGAACAATGGTCAGATGATTTAGAACAAGTTACATGATCTGTTTTTAAATTACAAGACCAAATTGATTCTCTCGCAGAGGTAGTACAGCAAAACAGATGAGGGTTAGACCTCCTGGCTACAGAATAAGGTGGCTGATGTCTATTTCTTGAAGAAGAATGTTGTTTTTATGCTAATCAATCTGGCATTGTCCGCGAAATGACCCAAAAGTTAAAGGAAAAAAAAATAGCAAAATGGAGAGAAGAATTAGCTAACTCCTAGGGCTCTTGGGCAGTCTCTCAATTGGCTTACATGGGTAGTCCCATTGGCAGGGCCCCTTCTCTTATTAGTCTTAGCAGTTATTTTTGAGTCTTGCCTAATCAACATGATTATGTCACAAATTAAAAAAAAAAAAATCACCAACCACTCTGTAAAAGATCTCCTTTTTCGCAGAGGCCAGTACATCCTACTTCCAACACCAGATTTCTGAGGCCCCCACATTTTCAACCCTTAAATCCTTCACCCCTTTAACCAGCAGGAAGTAGTTGGAGCAAAAAACAGCACCCTTTTCCCCACAAATATATAAGACCTCTGGAATGTGGCAGCAGTGGAATCTGGCCAGAGGCCATCTGAGATTCGGAACTGAAGATACCGTGTGAAATTATGGCGCAAAACTGTAGACACAAAAGAACAATGCCCCTAACCATGACCCTGCCTCCCAGCCAAGGACTTTACCAAATACGGCATGAGTTAAAACTTAAGTCGGCAGCCAAGACAGCTACTCTCATACCCCTACCCCACTCCTAACCTTATAACTTCCAATCAGTGACTGACACAACCATGCACATTGCCCTTACTCATTCGCAACCCTATAAAAAACCTCTAGTCTGTGAGAGAGTAGGCTTCTGATTCTAGCGATTTTCTCTCTAGTCATTTGCTCCCTCCCAGGCTTTTATCCCAAATAAAGCCTTTTCCTTGTTGTCGACTCATATTCCTTTGTCTCTATTTCTAACAGGGAGTGAACAGGATACCCCAGGGACTTTAGATAATGGAGGAGAAATTTTAGTGGAGTGAGGGAGGTGGTCTAGGGGAGGTGGGGAGAGGGAGAATTAACGAAGGAACCACTTCCATTGACTATATATGTGTGTGTGTGTGTGTGTGTGTGTGTGTGTGTGTGTGTGTGTGTGAATGCCAATGTCAATCTCAATATCTTGTATGGGGAATTGGGGAGTGGGAAGGGAGCTAGGAGAAAGCTCACCAAGTGCAATGTGCATGCATGTCATTATCACTATAAACTACATTAAGATGTGAGTCTATAATGCCCCAATAAAAGTAAAAAAAATGAATAAAGTAAAATTAAAAGGAAAAAAGAATTTGCTAATCCAAATAAAATGATACAATATCATGTTTCCTAAAGTAATCCAATAGGGGTGGAGAATGAGGAATGGGGAGAGAGAAAGAGGGAAAAGAAAAAGAAAAAAGGAGGGATGGAGGGGGGAGGGAATGAGTTTGGCCATGCAGTGACAATTTATTTAACTAGGTGATGTATACATATGTTTCACTATACTCTTCCCTCCACATTTGTGTTTATTAGAATATATCCATAATATAAAGATAAAATACTAATATGATAAATAACTAAAGAAGCAATAGTGGCATCTGAATCTAATTGCAAGAGTGGGCAATAAGACAAAAAAAATCAAAACTGTTAAAACTATCACAAAACTTTATGCTGATTAATTTCCTTAATTCTAAAAAGATACTTGGCTCTCATGCAGTTACAGTACCTGTGTACCAACTGAAAACTAAACATCATGAACTTTGATTACTTCACCTGACATTATTTACTTAAACTGGTTCCTAGTTGTATACAGTAGTGATTTAGTTGATTCATCTCTTAAAATACAAACAATTCCAATCACCTTCCTGAATTCTGAACAAGAATGTATTGATGAGGTATAGTTTGAGGAGGGTGAAATCCTTTACCTTTGAGAGGCAAATATTCTATCTGCTGTGAGAGGTAATTTTGCATGGGTATTCTGGACTCATACAGGTGTCATAGGTAGAAGTATAGACTGTCTTTTATTACAGAATATCTCTTTTAAAAAATCTCTGTGTAGGAGCAGCTTTAAAAAATTGAAAGTGTCTTTCTCTCTGGAATAGACAGGCATGCTTATCTCCCATTTAATCAGAGATTTTTCCACTGCTGAAACTAAAATAGTAAATATAATGTGCCTGGCATGAAAGTGACATGCATTAAGACTGACTGAAATAAATGTATGCAGCTGAATTCACTGTGAAACTTTCTAGTTAAAAATTAGCAATGTGTGCCAAGCAAGCCAGCAGGTGCATTAATGCTGATGTCATAAAGTCACTTATTTCAATGCTAGTTACATGGGAGGTGCTTAACATATGGCTGCTAAGCTGAAATTCTTGTTAAAACTCAACTATTTTAATATGTTGGATACTGAGAAGACAACATGAATTATGTAAATAATTTTGATTTTTATTTCTTATAAACATATAAGTTCTTAAATAATGATGGGAGAATGCATTTCACACTTTGTATACAAGATATAAGTACTAAAACTTTTATTTTTATATGACATAGGAGTGACTTCATCACTCCTGAAAGAGAATTAAAATTCAAAATTGTTTCTTACCATAAGTAATGTTTATTATGTTAAGTCCTAAATGATTAAGTAAAAAAGTCATACCAAAATTAAAATCTCATGTATTACTTCAATTTTCTGCCAAGATCTTATATAGTTAAAATGTCCCAATTTTATTGGTGTAAATAGAGAGTCAAGGTCTTTAAAATAATTCAGAGGCAATACATTGTCTAGAGACAAACCAGGACTAGTTTTCTTACAGTGCTGATGAATCCCTGAGATTTATTCGCTCTTCCTGGCAGGCTAAATAGCTTTTGTGAAAATAAAATGGGCACACACACACACACACACCTTGGCTTTAGACTTCTCTAACATTGTAATTTTGGACAAATGTTCATTTTCCAGAATGCCATATAAAGAGGTCTACTCAATCCTAATTACCAGGAGAGGACAAAGCCTTGACCAGTGACTTTTTGGGGAAGTGTTTATATGGGTAAGCCCTAAATAGGCTTGTGAACTTGCCATTTCCATCAAAGGAGTCTGTAAGGATGGGAGTTTAACTTATTTTAGTGTATACAGTTCTGGACACACCCTCAAAAAGATGTTAGTTGCAAAGACCATTGAAGAAATATGACTTTTGTCATTTTGTTTTGTATTTAATTATGCAGTTAAGATTGATTGCTTGAAAATTGTTCTAAACGTGTGTGGTGTGTGTGTGTGTGTGTGTGTGTGTGTGTGTGTGTGTGTGTGTGTGTTTTACTGGGGACTAAACCCAGGGGCATTCTACCTTTGAACTACATTCCCAACTCTATTTTTATTTTATTTTGAAACAAAGTCCCCCATGTTCTGGCCTCAAACCTGCAATCCTCTTGTCTCAGCCACCCAAGTACTAGGATTACAGTACCAGTACAGTGCAGTGCCACTGCACCTGGCTTCTGAACACATTTTATTGATATTTCCTCTCATGCAAATACAAGACTCTTCTTGGCAGAAGCTCAGATTAAATCATTGTTTGAGGAATGTCCAAGCAAGTAAGTGGGACCAAAAGAGATAGCTTCAAAGATGGAGAAATCAATTTTGAAGAAAGGGCCTGGAGGATCATGTAGAATAAGAACTTTAAGGACTTTTTAAAATGGAAGTATCTAGTGACCTTGGAAGAAACAGTTTCTGTTTATAAAGAGAAGCTAGGATGGAATGAGCTGACAGGTGGGGAAAAATAGAGGATGAGGAAACAGAATGAATAGACAACATTTAAAAAATTTTAAGCAAAACAAAAAAATAGAATGGGAACATAAAGGGGATATAGTGTCAGTAATGAGTTTTGTGTGGCTGAAATGACACAATGGAGAGGTAGAAATTGAAAATGCCCCAGAAAGAAAGTCCTTGGGGTGATGAGAGCAGAAGGGGTCCAGAGGAAGGAAAAATGGGTGAAGAGGTATACCCATGGGTGCATTTGGAGATGGAGGGATGAGGACATAGTCTACTGAATGCATTTTCTTCTGTGATATATGAAATAAGGTCATTAGATAAAGCAGTGAGTGAGCTAGGTGTGTGGCATACTCCTGTAATTTGTTTACTTGTGAGGCTGAGACAGGCAGATTGCATGCTGAAGGACAGCCTCAGCAACATAGTGAGAATCTCAGCAACATAATGAAACCCTGTTTCAAAAAAAATATATAAAAATATAAAAATATAAAATATAAAAAGGGCTAGGGGTGCAGCTTGGAGGTAGAATGCCCCTGGGTTCAGCCCCCAGTGTCACAAACAAATAAAACAAAAATAGTGGATGGAGCTAGATGGAAAGCTTAAGAGAGATAAAGTATGAAATTACCATTGCAAAAGATAGGAGAGTGAACTTCCTA
The DNA here is from genome assembly GCA_004027655.1 of Graphiurus murinus. Lineage (NCBI taxonomy): Eukaryota > Metazoa > Chordata > Mammalia > Rodentia > Gliridae > Graphiurus > Graphiurus murinus. The sequence continues at coordinate 15,050 of PVLC010008773.1, read as the reverse complement.
GAAAAATAAAATAACCCGCAATAACAGAATTGCTTTGCATCTGCAGATAAACACATCTTTATGATATACTATTTATTTTCATATGCATGATATCTCTTCTTAATGAAACAAAGAATTCATTTGAATGTTTCCATTACACTGAATCCTGAACCACCTGTAATATCTAAGTTGTACTCTAAGTTGTTCATGTCAGGAATTCACTTTTACTTTTAAGTTTCTTCATGGTCAGGCTGTCCAGTGAGCACTGGTGGTCTGGGTTAATGGACGATGAATGGCAAATAAGTCTTAGAAGGCAAAGGTAAATCTAGGAATTTAAGGTACAAGTGTGGAAAGTATTATTGGTTTCTTTTTCCTGGAGTTCTTTGTTTACATTCTAGAAGGTAATAGATGCAGGGATCTAACTCCTAACTTCTTCCTAGAGAGAGTTTGCTAATATTTCACAGGACAAAAGTTCAACAGTGTGCTTTTTTGCTTTCTCTCTCCCTTCCCGAACTCTCCCCTCTCCTCCTCCCTAATTTCCCTCTCTCTCTTTCTCTTTCTCTCTTCAAGAAGCTGCTATATAAAATGCAAAGTTTATAATTTCAGAGCTTCTCTCCTGTGCTATACACCCACTGTATGTGCAGGTGACATCTGCCCCTGACCATGTCAACCCACTGGGGAGTGAGGCCCAGAGAATTCTCACAAGATGTTCTGTGAGTAAATAATTGGTTTGTTCTCTGATCCAGAAACCTCACATTTCTATATATACCTAACACATACACTTAACAGTTAAAGACTACAGTCTCTAGATTCAAGATCCTAGAACTCCGAAAGGCCATAATCTGCAGAAAAGGAGGTGAAAGGTAAAACTAGATGCCTATCTCCGCCAGTTTTGCTGTTTCTCACAGTCCTGGTGGCATCTGGTAAAGCCACTCCCTGCTTTCCAGGTGGCCATCTGCTCACTGTACCTTCACACAGTGGAGACCAGAGCGCTCTTGTCCCTAATCCCATCATTATTGTTATTATTATTACTAGTAGTAGTAGTAGTAGTGTTGGTACTGGGTACTGAACCCAGGGACATCCTACCTCCAAGTTATACTCCCAGCCCTTTTTTATTTATTGTTTTGAAACAAGATCTTGCTAGGTTGCTGAAGCTGTCCTTGAACTTGTGATCCTCCTGTCTCAGTATCCCAAGTACTGGATTACAGATATGGTTCCACCATGCCTGACCCTTTATAATCTCATTATTAAAACACAAATTCCATTCTTGAGGGATCCACCACAATGACCTAATCATTGTCTAAAGGCTCTACCTTCAAATGCTATCACATAGGGAATTTAAACCTCAACATATGAATTTGGGGGAAACAAAAATTTTAGTCTATAGCATTCCTTTAATATTAAGCAATCAAATACTAAAGCCTTAGTGATTTTCCTGTTCCAGACAGACATCCATTGTGCTTTTGTTCTTTTTTGTTTCTTGTCATTAGTTTCTAGGGAACACCTTGATGATGATAAGCACTTTAGCTTATCTTTCATAATAAACATCAGAAATTGTAACATCAATTTTAATTTTGTGACTAATGTGATAGTAATATAATGATATAAGTAAGGGCTGGTTGTTTATTTTGGGGCCATTTTATCAATATAACACAAGGCTGAATGAAATTCTTCCTTCTGCCTTTAAATTGGCACAACATTGAATTTCAGACAAAGGTGTGATCCCCCACGCTGAGCTAAGCAGAAGACAGAAGTAGCCGCATCAATATGTTCATAAGAAGTTTCTTATCTTGTGAAGATTTTCTTTCTAGTGGGTAAGAAATGTCAAAAAATAACGATTCTGATTTTTAAAGAAACATAAAATTCCTTGTCTCCAAAGAGTTTTTTTCCCCTCCCACATAGAGTTACCTTTAGCTTCTACTACCCTTGGTGCAAGTTTTCTGTTTCTTCAATTCTCATTTTAAAATATATTATTGACTCATTTGCTTTAGCATCCTCTTGCCTCTTTTAGCAAACTACCGATGGAAAAAAATCATTGTTATAATGCTGTTGAAATAAATCCACTTAAGACTAAGTATATCCTTACACCTGCCAATTAGATCTATTACTGATTGTAGATGTACCTCGAGGTGAACTTCTCAGGGATTATACTCAAATTCAATTTACTATTGTTTATGTATTTTTGAAGATTTTCTTATAGAATCTGAGTTTGAGATGAGCTTGAGTCATCTAAAGCAACCAAATACCAAAATCTTACAATATTCTTACAGGTGGATGTGCAGCCCAAACAGGTACAAGGTGGTTCATTATCTCAGACATACTCACTCTATCATTGGTACTAAGTTTGAGAAAATCCTTCTTGGTATTAAATCAAAATTCAACTCTCCATAAATTATATCTATTGATCTCAAGTATGGCTTATAGATCTTAAAAACTAAGTTTTTGTCTCCACTATATAGCTCTTCAAATAACTGAAGTTCATTGCCATGTCTATTTTAATTTCTGCTTCAGTTAGTTATTGACCCCAATATCCAAATCAGTGTTCTTCCATGTTATTTTGACCAACATTCTCTGCACCTTGGATTCAACCCATGATGCTCCAGCATCTACCGCAAAATCAAACTCCACATCAGCTTCTCACCTGTCTTATCCTTTGGGCATTATTGCCTTTAACCTATGAGCTTTGCAGAGTTGAGTATATGTAAAAGTAAATTATGCTGTGAAATATTAAATGAAACCTAAAAATTGAAATTAATAAAAGTTTCATTAGGTATCTGCATAAGATATGATACTGGCTTCATTAATTATTAAATTTAATAATTATAGATAAAAACAATTTGTAGGTTAGTTTTAACTTCTAAATAATTTCCAAATATGCACAGCAATTGCAGAGAAATGAGAGATAACCATTATTTAAATGAGTTGTTGTAATTGAAATCATTCAAAAGTAAAAATTATAATTTTTTTATACAATGCTAGCAATTCAGTTATATTAGTGATTTGTATTTAACTGAAAATCAAAGACATCAAAGGAATTATAGAAGTCTTGAGGTCTTACAAATGGCTCTCAAGATTATAAACTAAATCCATAAAAAACACCTAAGAGATATATGACAAACACAAAGTTCTAGGATCCACCGTGGCCCTACTAAATTAGTAATGCCAAGTTTCAGAGGCACTGCTTTCAACTAGTTCTCATGAACAACTTTATTCAGTCATCTTTATTTTTGACTTCTAACCTGTAGCCTGATTTCTTGTCTGCCTTCTGACATTTATATCCCTCTCTTGGATCTAAGCATTCAGTCCTGTCATTATTGCTTTAGTGTCCCAAGTACAGAACACAAGCAACACTAACAAACTTCACCCACAGTAATTTTTTTTTTTTTTGGTAGTACTCGGTATTGAACTCAGGGGCATTCTACCTCTGAGATATACCCCCAGCCCTATTTTTTATTCTTTATTTTGAAACAGTCTCACTAAGTTGTGGAGTGCCTCACTAAGTAGCTGAGGCTGGCCGCGAACCTGGATCCTCTGGTCTCAGCCTCCCAAATGCTGGGATTACAAGAGTGCACCACCATGCCCAGCTGCCCACAGTAAATATTAACAGAAAAATAATAGCAAGATAAATCATTACAGTATTTTCCCAGGACCCCCATGGATGGCTAAGGTAGCATGCACTTATCCACTTTCATTTTCCCTTTTTGTGTCCAGCTTGAGTTGCCCAAGACTTGTATGGGAACTAGCCTGCCTTAGTGAAGAAGCCTAGTGAGAAGGGGGATGACTTAAAACTCAGTAAATGCATCTCTGGAATCAAGATGTTCTGGCTTCAAAACCCTGAGGTAAGGGAAAGACAGTGTCACTTCTTTAGTCACTCAAATAAGTGGAAAATAGAAATGTCTTTCTAGGGAGTCATCACCAAGCCAGGCAGCATTGACATTTTTTTCTACTGGTAGATTTTGATTAGTCATTTTTCTAAAAATGACCCTAGTACTTGCTGTGCCTTAAACAGTCTCCAAGTACTATATCCTGAAATAGTAACAGAGTCTCCTCAAATACTACTGATATGTGACTTAGAGGACAAGGATTATAGAGTTTAATAAATATTAATAAATTCTGATGTTAAAAATATTTATAGAATATTCAGCATATCTGATTTTTATATCATTTCCTACAGGAGATGAAATTCTAGACAGAGCCAACACTGATCTAAAACTAATATTAGAGTAGATTAAACATTTATCATTGTGAAACTGCTTATAAAAATTAGCAACATCATCTTTAATTAAAATCAAATTCTTTGAAATCAAATGTATCCATGGAAGGCCTTGATACTAAAAAAAATCTTGGGGAAGATTTTAATATTGAATTTGTCAACCTATCTGTCCTTCGCTAAAAATAACCAAGTGGGGTGCTAAATGACAACTCTGGCAACAGAAATTGATCTAATTGTTTAATCTTTAGAAAGGACCATTTGTAAAAATAAGCACTGGCCACATGCCTAGGCCTATATTGAAATGGGGCCTGATTCTGTGTAATGATGGCGCATTCAATGCATTCAACCAAGTTTTGCTATAGATTATCAAACCCCAGAAGAGATATTTATAGTGAACATTTTTTATGAGCATAAACTCACAAGGACAAAAAGAAGAGGAGAGGCAATAATAACAACAGAATTTGGGGAACTGGAAAGCCAATGGGCAAATGGAAACTCATTTTGCAGAAACGAAGCAAATCCTAAACTGGCAATGGGGAAAGCTGAGAAGCAGCCTGACTTACATAGCAGATATTCAACAGGCTAAGAATCCAGCTGTAGGATAGGGCTCTGGGGGAAGCTATGATGAGGAAGACTGATTTTAAGACATCTGAGAAGCGTTAGATACTTATAGCCCACACTTACATCACGCTGCTGAGTTACTGCCCTGCCAGTGAAGCAGAATACTGGAGGTGTAATCTCTGAAAAGAGTAAGGCACTGATTCCCTGGACTGAGGAAGACACACACACATAGAAGAAGGTGGGGATATCTCATTGCCAACAGGAAAGTGAGGTCTACCTCATTGCAAGCTTGGCATGTTAAATGCTGAGATCCTCTAGGATAATTCCCCTGCTCAGTTTCCCTGGCATTACTCTCCAGGAAAGAATCTTCTCTGGGAAGTTAGATCAGCCTAACAGGAAATATCCAAAGATGTTGATTTCCACATCTGGTGTTTCAATAGCCAGATCACCCTAAGGCAAAGAAAATTCCCACCCATGCTCTGAATTTTCAATCACTATTTCTAGCCCCCATTTTTATGTAAGCAGACAACCAAAGACCATTAGACATCTCAGGAAAGCCTCCAACACAGACATCAAAAGAAAATGGAAGAAAACAACTTAGCAGAAACAGACTATCTGAAGAGAAGTAAACTTGAAAAATATTAATGTACTAAGAGAAATAAAAGAAAAATGTTGTATCCATGAAACAAGAGTACCATAATCTAACAAGGACTACTTAGAATAGCAGTTCTCAAACCTTTCATTTCAGGATATCTTAATACTCCTAAAAAATTATTGAGGATTCCAAAAAAAAATTGTTTATTTTGTTTATATCTATCTGTATATATCATATTAGAAATTAAAAGAAATTATTAAATATTTATTGATTTAGTATATTATATACATGCAATTAACATATACAATGTAGTTTGTGGAGAAATCATAACCCAGCAACAAAAAAAAACTAATGACAATAATGCTATTGTTTTATATTTTTCAAATCTCTCTAGTACCTGGCTTAATAAAAGACAACTGGGTTGACATGTCTGCTTCTACATTCAATCTGTTGCAAAATCTCCTATCAGATCATCACCAGAAAACTCTTTTATCCTCATGAGAATAAAAAAGAGACAAGTATCTTGGAATTATTATGAGAAGTTCTCATTTTATTGGGTCTTTGAAAACCAGTATCTCCTGGGGAATTAAAAGCAGAGAAAGAGAATCAGAATAGAGAACTTGGGGGAATATGGAGTTTAAAGACAAAAACAATAGAAGGAGAAATCCATTTGTCTTTTTTTCTAGAAAAGTAAAGACCAGATCATCAAATATTTACATGATGATAAATTTCAGGAAGAGAAAATAGAGAAAAATATAGTACTATAGAAATGATTCAAGAGCACTTTCTAAAACTGATGACATGAGTTCCAGATAGAAAAGCCTCATAATGTTGAATCTTATAATATTCTGATATTAGTTCTCTATCAGAGGGATATCTGGCAAAGTTCTATTCATATTATGTAGGCTCTCTCTTTAAACTCTTGATCTTAATGATTTCTTTGATGAGATTTTTTTTCAGAACTGGGGATTGAACCCAGAGGAATTCTATCTCCAAGCTACACCCCTAGCCCAATTTTTATTCTGTACTTTGAAACAGGGTCTCATTAAGTTGAGGAGGTCCTCACTAAGTAGCTGAGGCTGGCTGTGGACCCTTGATCCTCCTGTCTCAGCCTCCCAAGTACTGGGATTACAAGCGTGCACCACCATGCCTGGCTAAACAGAAACTTTTTAAAATTTAATATCATCCCATTTATTAGTTTCTGTTTTAATTTCCTGAGTTTGGGGGATCTTACTGAGGAAGTTTCTACCTGTGTCTATATGTTGGCATATTGAACCATATGCTCTCCTCTAAAAAAACAACCTAATCAAGAAGTGGGAAATTCAAGCCGGGCGTGGTGGCGCACGCTTGTAATCCCAGCATTTGGGAGGCTGAGACCAGAGGATCCGGGTTCGCGGCCAGCCTCAGCTACCTAGTGAGGCACTCCACAACTTAGTGAGACTCAGTTTCAAAAATAAAGAATAAAAAATAGGGCTGGGGGTATAGCTAAGAGGTAGAACGCCCCTGGGTTCAAACCCCAGTACCGCAAAAAAAAAAAAAAAAAAAAAAAAAAAAAAAAAAAAAAAAAAAAAAAAAAAAAAAAAAAAAAAAAAAAGGGAAATTCAACTAAATAAACATTTCAGAAAAGAAGAGACACAAATGGCCAATAAATACATGAAAAAATGTTCAACATCATTAGCAATCAGGGAGATGCAAATCAAAACTACACTGAGATTCCATCTTACCCCAATCAGAATGGCAATCATCAAGAAGCCAAACAACAATAAATGCTGGCAAAGATATGGGGAAATAGGAACTCTTCTATACTGTTGGTTTGACTTGCAAAATAGTGCACTATGGAGATCAGTCTGGAGATTCATCAGAAAATTGGGAATGGATCCATCATATGATCCAGTATACCACTCCTAGGTATCTTTCCAAAGGGACTGAAATCAGAAAATTATAGTAATATGTGCATACTCATCTTTGTAATAGTACAATTCATAATAGCCAAATCATGGAAACAACCTAGGTGTCCATAAACAGATGAATGGGTTATAAAATAATAGGATATACACATAATGGAATTCTACTCAGTAATAAAAAAATAAAAAATAATTTCATTTGCAGGAAAATGGATAGAACTTGAGAACATTATGCTATGTGAGATTAGTCAGTCACAGAAAGTGAAGGGTCATATACTTTCCCTCATATGTGGAAGCTAGGGAGTAATCAGGATACTAGAGGGACTTCAGATAATGAAGGAGAAATGCAGTGTAGCCAGGGAGGTGGTCTAGGGGAAGGGGAAGAAGGGGGAGATCAATGAAAGAACCACTTCCATTGACATAATGTACATATGTGAGAATACCAATGTCAATCTCAATACCCTGTATTGAGAAGGGATGGGAATGGGAAGGGAGCCTGGGAAAGCTCTCCAAGTGCTGTGTGCACGTATGTCACTATCACTATGATTTACATTATGATGTGAGACTATAATGCACCAATAAAAGTATAAAAATAAATAAATAACAACAAATAAAAATGCATGCACTTAAGTTTACATCATTGTAAGGTGCTTCAGAAATGGAGTTAAAGAACAATCATTCAAGCTCCAGAGAATGGGGAAAAATAGATCATTCCCAAAGCATCAAGAACCAGAAAAATCTCAGACTTCTCAACAGCATTAATACTTCTCTCTAGAATTTAAAAGAGTAGAGCCTTCAAAATCCTAATGAACAATTATTTATCATGAAAGTCTCTATCAAATGTAAGGATAGAACAGAAACATTTTCAGAAATGCAGGATCCCAGGAAATTTTTCTTCATACATCCAATCCCAGGTAACTACTAGAAAATGTGTTCCAACACATGCAGAGGCAAACAGAAAAATGTGGGATATAGGAAACAGAAGATCCCACTTGGAAGAGAGGCAAAGGGAATACCCAGAAAGACTGCCAAAGATTCCCAACATACACATCTGTGCCCCAGGTATGGAACAACCAGCCTAGAAGGAAGCAGATCAGAAGTTGCCAAGAGGAGCTTTCATAATAAGATGAATCTAATGAGAAAATACGCACAGAGAATAGAGGTAGACAATTGTTAAGAAGTTTGGGATTAAATTAAAACTATTTAATAGAAAATGAAGCAAACATAGGGCATTATAACATCAGGGGGGAAAAAAAGGTGATGCATGAAAGAAATTGTGATCATAGCTCATTAACAACAGCACAAAATTGCATTTATATGGACTTCATTATATAAAACCTAACAAAAATTTTAAGTATATTGAGACAATTGGGTGGGAATGGGGAGGCACATAGACCTGTGTAAAGTGAAACAGGGGAAGAAAATTAGTTAATTCCTCATCTTCTATAGTGAAAAGTCACAAAAAATACCTAAAACTATTTTTAAAGACAGTATATAAGCTTAAGTATTCACAGGCATGGTGGTAAATTCTAAAACCTTACCTAAAGATGGTGCCTCCTGTTAGTGTTATTGTAAATTAGTATAACCACTACAGAGATCAGTATGGAAGTTTCTGAAAAATTGGGGAAAGTGACACATGCCTATAATTCCAGCAACCTGGGAGGCTGAGACAGGAGGATAGCAAGTTCAAAGCCAGCCTGGGCAACTTAGCAAGATCCTATCTTAAAACAAACAAAAAGAGGGCTGGGAATATAGCTCAGTGGTACAGCATCCCTAGGAGTGATCCTCAGTACTGAAAAAATAAAGGAGTAAAATAAAAGACCAAGAATGGAACCACCATATGACCCAGCTATAGCATTCCTTGGTATTTTTCTAAAAAAAAACATTGTCAGACTACTAAAGTGATACATGCATTCCTATGTTTACAGCAGTACAATTTACAATAGCCAAGTTATGGAAACAACTTATGCATCTATAAATAGATGAATGAATAAAGAAAATTCGGCACATACACTCAGTGGAATTTTAGCAAGCCATAAATAACAAAGCTCTATCATTTGCTGGAAATGGATGGAATTGGTGAACATCATGTTAAGAGAGATAAGCCAGACTCAGAAAATCAAGGGTCACATGTTTTCTCTCATATGTGGAAACTAGAGGAGGAAAAGGAAATAAAAGGACCTCATGAAAATAAGAAAGAGACAAGTAGAATAGAAAGGGGACTGCAGGATGGGGGAAAGTAGGAAACAGACAAAATAATGTTATATGTATGCATGCATATATTACTATGAATTTATTGTTACGTAAAATTATAATGCCCCAATGAGTGAACAAAGCAAAGAGAGTGCCTCTGTGAAGGGAGAAATAACACTAATTTTTATTTTAGTAAACCTTGCATATTTATTTAAAGAGTCATATGGCTCTTTAAACCTGTGTAAATTTGATGAAAAAAAAAACACAGCCTTTTAAAAAATGCTGCACAAGTTTCAGAGATCAATCAATCAATCAATAAATAAATTCATCCAATAGCAAACATTTTGTTCAAAAGAAAGCTATTAATACTCTCTACTCTAGATGAGGTCTTCTCAATCATCTGAGCTATACAGGAGATTGAATACATTTATCATATTTATTATTGTCAATGGTCCTGGACATTTTGTTCCCTGAAGAAGTTTAGAAGTCCAAGATAAACAAAGATAATGCCAATGGCCCATGCAAACTGGGACAACACAAGTTTGCCTGGCAACACCATCTTGGTAATCTAAAAATTCCAAGAATTGGTTTATAAATTAACCTAATGAAATGTCATCACTACTCCATATATGCTTATTTAGTATTATTGATACAAAGATCAAGTATATACTAAAGCTTAAAGTTGGTCTTATACGTAGTCTTATTAAGATTAAACCAAAAGATCTTCACTGTATAAAGTATGGACCATGGCACCGAATCACCTGTAGGTCGTCTTGAGTCCCTCTGCAGTCCATGGCAGGTAGGAACCTCTACAGCAATTGTTAATAACAATCAAACACTTGCCAGCAATTCTGCAAAAACTACAGGCCAACCCAACTGATTCTATGTTCTACTCCTTTAGTATCCTGGGCATCAATTTTGATATAGCTGAGTATTTGGGCTGAACTTAGCAAATACTAAGCTTCTTCTTAGTATTACGGGCTGTCCAGAAAATAGGATACTTATACTCTAAACCCTATACACATGCTTGAACTATTTCTGCATATTAGTCATAGCTTCGTAAGAAACTGTTCTTATTCTTTCCATTAAATTCCAGAATACTTTGCCTGTGTCAATCACCTAAGACATACAACTGGAGTAGCTAGCTCAGTGCCTGGGAAGAAACAGTCTTCCGATTTCCCAGGGACAGCAGTGAAGTCAGTGGCCCTGAGCTTTCCTGAAAGACATTCCTTTATCTCATAAAATCGCATGCTCAGCTGCATTGCTGGGGCTCTCTATAAAGCTTTACCGAAATTGAAAAGAGAGGATAAAGCATAAGAGACCAAACATAAGGACATTTTGGGATTTGCTTCTGTTCTACATAACTGGGAACAAGACATGATGGGTCCTCAGCCACACAGAACCAGCAAAGGGTGGTAATGAACACAGAACAAGAAAAAGCCTGTTTGTGATGGTAGGACAGCGTTGAAAGATACACTTTTGTGAAAGGTGAAGAAGTGGTAAGAAAAACAGACTATACATGGGCTGGAAATCAAAGGCCAAGGCTTCAATATCATAACTACCCCTTTTCTAGCTGCATTTTTTCCTTTGAGCAAGTAATTTATCCTTTATGAGCTTTATTTCTTCTTTGTAAAAACAGATATTAACACTTATTTTTCAAGGTTGTTTGAAATGTAGAGTAATTTATATAAATCTTCAAAGCATTGAGCTGCATTATTGTTGTTGGTATGCAAGATCAGTCTCAGTTCTCATGTGGAAAGTGAGCTCTGCTGATTTGAAGCATGTGACGGCATCCAGGATAGTAAAATGAAGCAGGAAGGATTGTCACTAGAAGATCTAATGTTACAAGACAATATTCCCACCAAGACAAGTTAGGGAAGCATTTCTTCCCAATCCCCCAGACAGACTGGTAGGCAGAATAATGGCATCCCCAAAGATCTCCACATGCTACTCTCTGAAACCTGAGAATATGTTATGGTTACATAGCAAAAGGGGCTTGGCAGGTATGTAGGATCTTGAAATGGGAGAATATCTTTGGCTATCCAGGTAAGCCCAATGTAATCACAAGTATTCTTAGTAGAGAGGAGTAGAAGGGTCAGAGACAGAAGAGGAGATGTGATACTGGCAGAGGCTGGGGCAATGTTGTTGCTGGAAAAGAGACATAAACTGAGGAATATGAGTGGTCATCAGAAGCCAAAAAGGGCCAGCAATAGATTCTCTCTAGAACCTGCAAAAGCAAATCAACTCTTCCCATGCCTTGACTTTAACCCAAGGAACCCAGTTTTCAGGCTGCTGAACTATAAGGTAACAAAATTGTGTTGTTTGAAGCAACACAGTTTGTGACAACAGCAACAATAAGAACAAAATCATGTCATTTGCAAGGAAATGGATGGAACTGGAAAACATTATGCTAAGTGAAATTAGTCAGTCACAAAGAGTAAAAAATCATATGTTCTCCCTAATATGCGGAAGCTAGGGAGAATGTGGATCATAAGAGGGACTCTAGACAAAGAAGGAGAACCCTTAGATGAGCAAAGAAGGTGACTTAACTGAAGATGGGGGGGCACTCTAATGCACATGATGTACTTTCACAAACATATTAAAGTCAATCACTAAACTGAACTTCAGAAGGAGGGAGGGTGAGGAAGTGGGGTGGGAATTGGGGAAGGGTTAAAAAAAATGTGTGCATGTATGCCTTTACCAGCTTGTACCTAACAAAGATGTATGATTACAATGCACCAATAAAAAAAATAACTAATACACAGACTTTCTCCTGAACATGCTAGCCTGAACTGCATGTTACCCTTTCTCCTGGATTTTCTGAGAAGAGCCGGACATAGTCACCTGAGTCCCTCCTTGTTCCCTTCTCCTGGGAGCAGCCTTTGCAGGAAGCACATAATTCCCAGGTGTCTGCATTCTTTCAGTGCTACCTGTACTGTGTGGGTAAGTCCAGTTTTGAAGATGGGTTTAAGAAATCTGCCAAAACCACCTAAGTAAACCATATGCTCAGGCCCAGCTTTCATCAAAAGCAAAGCTGAGGTTTTGATCTCCATCTGTCAACTTTGTTTCCCAAATGATGCAGAACTCAAGCAGTAGAAGGAAAAGAGTCCAGTTTCAGGCAGTGAAACTCAAAAGTTATGATAACAGAGTGGGGTCCAGTTCTTAAGAGGGGATGTCAGGACAAATGTAGCTCTTGCTTTGAGCTACATGGAAGACAAAGACTGTTATCTTAGGAGTAGGAGAACTTATGGAACTGTAACCCAGGGCTCATTGAGGAAGACATGGCTTACCTCAATGGGGTGGGGTGGGGGGAGGTAAGCTACTGATATACAGTTGGTCTCTAATAAGATTGTCTGTAAGCTAGGGTATGAATAAGACAGCAGGTGAGGGTTCAGTGGATCTAGCTTCAGGCTATTAGCGAAAGCAAAGCTACAGCCTACAGCAGACATTCTAGGTGACAGCTCATGAAGAACCTAAACAGCCAGCCCACATAGACCAAGATGTGTCCACATTCTATCTCCAAAAAAGGACTGCCTTTAAAACCAGACAAAATACTGCAAGAACATAAGTAGGCATCTTCAGACTTCCAAAGAAGGTAAGGTAGTCACCCTCATATTTCACAATAAAGTTCACAAGCTGGCCCTCTGATGATTCCATTATTAGAATCCTATTTCTGGTCACAAGGAGAACCATTCAAGGTGAAAAACAAACGTATAGGGCAATTCTTTTGCGGGCGAACATTGCTGATTTTTCTTAGAAGTTAATGTGTTGAATTCTATTCCACTCACTTAACTGGGAGATATTCATCATCTTCTTAGAATGCATGAAACAAACAAAAGTTTTGCATCTTTATATTAATTTTCCTATCTTCCCATCAGAAGAAGAGCATATTGACAAAGACATTAAGAAACATATTGATTGCAATTATCAATCATTCCACAAAATTGGGAAGGCACTTCCCAGCTGTGGGCTGATCACTGGAGAGGCTGGCTTTAATGATCCCCTTCATTATCACAGCAGAGCAGAGCTAAGCCTGAGTACTTATTTCTAGGAACAGCCCACGGGGAGCCTCAGCCCCCACAGTGAGGACTTATAGACCAAATGAAATTTCATTACTCAAGAAAGTGGAAAGCATTCAGACCTAGGAAACAGATCATTCCTTCCCCTCTTTCCTTTCTTTGCTTAGCTGCAGCTTTTAGAACCTTTCTGAGTCTGGTTCATACCAAAAAATCACCAAAGAGATTTTGATAAAATTTCCTCTTATGAGAGGAATTTGGAGCCACATCTGGCTGAAATGCAGACAATGTGAAAAACACAGATGGGTAAATATATGGGAGGCAGGGAAGAATTCTAACTGGGAAACATTGGAGGAACAAGAAGAACAAATCTTTTTTTTCTCAGTTCCTCTGTTTCCAAAAATTCAGTTTTTCTGTTTACAGACATGAGTTTTGAGGAAGAATTTTGTGTGTGTGTGTGTGGTACCAGAGATTAAACCCAGGGGCATTCTACCTCTAAGCTACACCCCCAGTCCTATTTTTTATTCTTTATTTTGAAACAGGGTCTCATTAAGTTGCGGAGGGCCTCACTAAGTAGCTGAGGCTCCGGTCTCAGCCTCCCAAGTATTGGGATTACGAGAGTGTACCACCACACCTGGCTTGAGGAAGTATTTGGATAGAGAGACTTCATGCACATCATATCTAAGGAAATAATTATGTAAAGTTTGACTTAATTATACCAGAAAAAGTCATATTATAGAAGTTTGATTACAGGCAAATTCCCAGTTCTTAGTAGAAAAGATATTTGGACCATGTTAATTTAAATGGATTAGAAACTATAATTGAAATAATACAGTCCCAAGAAAGCTATAGGCCAAGGAGGCTTTTCAACCTCTTTACAAGGTCAAATGAGAAATAGACCCTGGAAGCAATTTCCAGAGGATAAGGAACAAACATCAGAATGCTAATGGCATTTGATCTTCTCACAGAAAAGTAAGGAAAATTCAAGATGTATTTTAATCCTGTAAAATGTATGATTTCCTTGTTAATTTCTTTATTTGTCTTAGTACATTTATTTACCCAATTTACTGACCACCTATCATATGCCAGATATTCAGAAAAACAAAAATTAAAAAATTCAGAGATTCTGCCTTTAAGAAATTCATGTTTATAGCAGCTCAATTCACAATAGCCAAACTATGGAAGCAGCCAAGATGTCAACCACAGATGAATGGATTACAAAACTATGGGATATATACACAATGGAATTTTACTCAGCCATAAAGAAGAATAAAATCATGTTCTTTGCAGGGAAATGGATGCAACTGGAAAACATTATGTTAAGTGAGATTAGTCAGTCACAAAGAGTTAAGAAGCATATGTTCTCCCTAGTATGTGGATGCTAGGGAGAGGATGTGGCATAGGAGGGTCTCCAGATGAAAAGGAGAGACCCTTGATAAGCAACGAAGTTGATTTAATTGTAGTGGACGCAGGGGGCAGAGGGACGCCCTAAAGCACATGATGTAATTACACAATCATATCAAGGTCACTCACCGAAGTGAACCTGAGGGGGAGGGAAGGGGAGGGGATTGGGGTGGGAATTGGGGAAA
>PVLC010008772.1:33908-56952 GCA_004027655.1 Graphiurus murinus | reverse complement strand
CCCCCCCCCCCCCCTCACACACACACACTCCCATGTATGTGAGAAGTAGGGAAAGGCATGGGAAAAATGGGGTAAGATTAAGGATATAAAGAAAACAAAAAAGTCAAAGAGTTCTCTAACTGAGCAACAATTACTGAGTGAGCATTAACTAGATTCCACGGGGTTTCCAAACATCAATGAAGACAGCCCCGACCTTCCATAAGAAAATGGAAATTATATACTAAGGTTTAGTTGTTCCTGTACCAAGGAACTGAAATGAAGAAACTATGTACCTTAAATATTTAAAGGTGATCCTGGTCGCTACATTTGCTGGAACACAATATCCTAATTTGAGACAAGGAAACCAAGTTGGTAAGTCAACTGTTACATAGGTTTTCACGTTTTTTATTTCTCTGTTTTATTTCTGTGAAAGTTCCAGAAAATTGGCATATCTGATAGCTAAGAAAGAAATTTTTGTTTTTATATCTGAATATAGTCATGGACAAAGGTAATAAAAACTATTACTTTGTTTGCAACTATCCTTAAAAATCATTCATTTTTATTAAATAATATTAGATAAAATATTTCCTGTTGATATAGTCATTAAAGTTCAAGAATTTTAAGTGAACCCGAGCATGGTGGTGCTGATGCATGTTTTGTAATCCCAGTACTTGGGAAACTCAGACAGGAGGATCACAGATTCTAGGTCAGCCTCGGGGGTATAGACTCTCAAAACAAAAAAATAAAAAAGAGGGAGTAGCTCAGCGAATGCTCCTGGGTTCAGCCTCCAACACCACAAAAGAGAGGGGGGAAAAAGAATTTTAAGTGATCTAAATTGAATGTTAATGTCTTTAAACATATAAATGAACTTTTTTCAAAATAATTTTTTTGGGGGATAAATTCCATATAACTGCTAACAAGTGGAGGTCAAAATGAGCACATACTAAAAACATTATTTCAAGAAGTTTTGATACAAAGCAGGAAAACTGTGTAATGCTTAAG
Source organism: Graphiurus murinus (assembly GCA_004027655.1). Taxonomy (NCBI): domain Eukaryota; kingdom Metazoa; phylum Chordata; class Mammalia; order Rodentia; family Gliridae; genus Graphiurus; species Graphiurus murinus. Next base: position 55,971 of record PVLC010008772.1, on the reverse strand, counting down.
CTCTTGGTTTCCAGAGTCATTCTGTCATCAGTATTTCTTCATTTATTGACTAATCTGATCATCAACTCTATAAGAAGTTTTTTCAGCTGCTTGCAAAGTTTTCCAAGGAGATTTACTCAAACCCAACTAGTTGAAGGATTTTTTTAAAAAAAGAAACTTCATATTTCTGGAAATCAAAAACGAAATGAACTTTAAAAAAATTTACTTTATGTAAAGTATGAAAATGAGGAAGATAATTATAAAAGTATGGTTTGACTTTCCTCTTTGAAAATCAAAGTTATACATTTTAACTTAATTCCTTAATTCTGGGGGGATTAAAATTTTAATATCCTGCAAGATATCTCTCTCTCTCTCTCTCTCTCTCTCTCTCCCTCTCTCTCTCACTCTCACTCTCTCTCTTAAATTATAAAATTAGTATCTTAAATGGAATGTCTGATTTTCTTGATATGTTATTAATGAAATAAATGTAAATTTTAAATTATGAAGACCCCCCCAACACACACACACACACACACACACACACACACACACATACATAGACATCACCAACAACTCTAATCGCAGTGAACATCTGGGTTTAGAGATGATTCTTACCAACGCTGGTGTGGTGGCCTGGGTCAGGAGGAAGCGTGCATTGGGAGGCTGGAGGGAGCTGAGACGACATAAAGTTAGTGCCTGGAACCCTGTGAAACTTTCCATTCTACCCCCATTGCCATATTCAAGTTCTTCATCAGCTTGTTACTTTCAATCTAACAGATGATTTTTTTTTCCTTAAATGAGTCAATTTTCTCTTCAGAAAATACATACAACTGATTCCAATCTGGCCACCAAACAAGAGTGCCATCGAAGGCATTAAAGTGCCAAGTTTTAAGTGCAAGTTTTTTCCTTTCCTCCACAAAAGAAACATACATTCAGTTATTTCTTTATTTAAAGACATACCAGCCCACAAACATCTGAGAAACATCTGTAGACGAAATGCCAAAATGCATAGTCGGATTTTGACTCACACCTCACCACCCACCAAGACCCCTGTCAACTCACAATAAACACCTTTCTAGCATCTGCTTCAGAGAAAGAAACGCCACATTACCCAAAGGTCAGAGCAAACAGATGTCACTTATTGGAGACCCTAATCATATCCATATCCTCCAAACTTAGGAGTCCCGCAATGAAATTCAACTTCTGGAATCGGGGTTCCTCCCTCTGGAGGCGCTCATCCCTGTCCACTCCTTCCCTCCGATTCCAGCGAGGGAGGCATCTGGAGAGCTTGTCTCAGGAGGCTGTCTCTGCATCCTGCTGACAGAGCCCAGGACTGAGCAGGGGGTCGGGGGATTCTTTATGGATAGCCCCATCTCAGCAGTCTTCCTGCTTCTCCTTCTGGCAGGCTTGCAATGCTCTCCCAAGAGCCAGCGGCTCAGTCACTGTCACCAACTGTCCCTGGAAGACACTGGCGGCTCCTTGAACACATCTCCAAACCTCCCTCTACAGCCCTCGTCTTGCTCAATTGCCTAAGTTTACATCTCTGATCCCCAAGAGACCAAGTTTTAGAGGAAGAAAGAGGGAAGGAAAGAAAAGGGGAAAGAGAGAAAGAAAAAGAAAGGAAGGAAGCAAGTGAAGAGGGGAGATATGATATTTATATAAAGAAGCTTAATAGACAATATTGGAGATGTAATTTTTTCTAATGGATAAAGAAAATGTGAAATAGATGGAATATTATCCATTTATTGAAATGAAGGGAATCTTACCATTTGTGACAACTTGGATGAACCTGGAGGACATTGTGTTAAGTGAAATAAACCTGGCATGATATATCTGGAATCTAAAAAGATCAACGTCACAGAGGCAGAGAGTAGAATGGTGGTTGCCAGGGGATTGGGGATGGGGGAAATAGGGAGGGGTTAAAGGGTAGAAATTTTCACTTATAATATGAATATGTTCTGGAATCTAATATATACCACAATGACTATAGTTAATAATTTTGTATTAAATACTTGAAATCTAGCTGGGCGTAGTGGTGCACACCTATGATCCCAGTACTTGGGATGCTGAGACAGGAGGATTGCAGGTTTAAGAACAGCCTCAGCAAGTAGTGAGATTCACATCAACCTAGCAAGATCCTGATCCAAAATAAAAATAAAGTAAGTCTAGGGGTGTAGCTCAGAAGAAGAATGCCCTGGGCTCAATATCCAGTACCAAAAAGTAAAAAATAAAATAAACAAAACCTTGACATTTGTTAAGAAAGTAGATTAGTATTATTATGGGAGAGAGGGGTACTAGGGATTAAACCCAGAGTCATTCTTTCTCTGCATTACATTCCCAGCCCTTTTAAAATTTTTTACTTTGAAATAGGGTCTCTATAAGTTGCTCAGGTTCTTGCTAAATTGATGAGGCTAGCCGTAAACCTGTGATCCTCCTGTCTCAGCCTCCCAAGTACTAGGATTACAGGCATATGCTATCATACCTGGCAAGAGAGTAGATCTTAAGTATTCTCATTGCAAACACAAACACACACCTCCTCCTGCACACACAAGGTGACTACGTGAGGTTAATTAACATTGATGATGATAATCATTTCATATCATGTGCATATGTCAAATCATCATGTTGTATACCTTAAGTATATACAATTTTGTCAATTATGCCTCAATAAAACTGGAAAAAATGTAAATTTTAACAACAAACAAAAAAGCTTCCAACGATTTTCAGTCCCAGCCTGCCTCAAACAACACACATTCAGGTAGGCTATATCTGCAGCCTGAAGGCTCAGCTTCATCCACTTCTTGAGATGATCCTGGCCATCACGTGTGTCAGTATATGAGGAGCTCCATTCCCCCAGTGTCAGACCTGGAGGCAGTTTAGCTGTCATAAGCCTGGTGCCTCGTGGGTCCTGGAGTGGTTCCACATGCTCTCTGAAATCTTCCTTCTCCATCCTATGACTGAGCGTCTGTTTCCTATGTGTTTTGAGTGTCAGTGTTTCCCCCCTTGAACTAGAGCCTTCCTCTGATGCTTAGACTGCAGCCAACTCTTAACCAACTTCTTCTGGCTCTGAGCTCTCTGGCTGGACTGTGCTCCAGCAGTGACAGCAGCCAGCTCTGCTTATCATCTATGTCTGCCAGGGGCTCCTCTTATATTCTTGTAATTCTCACAAAAGCCATTCAAGGAAAATAGCACTGTACTTTTTTTGCAGATAAACCACAACTCAGAATCGGAGATATATAATATCTTACCCAAAACTGAACAGCTGAAACACAGAAGAGACAGGTGTCTCTAATTCCAGAACCTCTGGTGTCTCACCCTACTTCACTGCCTCCTCTCTGGAACTCTGACACCATCCATCCACCATCCTCAAGGACCTCCTTTTCCAGAGATGCCAGAGGTGTTGCCTCACCCACCTCATGGGGCTCTAGGTATCAACACCAGGGTTGACTGCACCTGGCCTTAGGGACTGCGGGAGAAGGGAGAAGCTACTTTTGCTCCCCTCTCCGGTTCCACTCAGGGCAGCCTTACTTTCCTCACAGACATTAAACCTTGTTTTTAGATGATATTATGCTTCTATGGCAATCCTACTGAGTTTTAACACCATCCTAAAGGTTTCTTTAAATACTTCTGATATGAGAAAAAACAGATACACAAAAATGTAGATTTGTAGAAGTATTGTTCATACAAATGTATGAAACCTCATGATATCAATGGCAATTTTTAAAGAAGTCCAATTCCATTTGAGGTGATTGCTAAATTTTACAGAAGTTTAATATTCCTAACAATTTGAAAGTTTATAGGATCACAACTATTGTTTTCTCTGAGTGAATTATCCCATTGCTTCCTTTTTCCCCCCTGCCCTCAGAGTTCATCACATAAAACTTATCAAATAAGAAAAATAATTGAATTTCATTGTGTATAAAGTACTGATGTTCACACAATATATAAATTTCTCAAATATCTACTCTATCTTTATTACTCTCAATCAAATTCTTAAAGTATTTGTTGATAACAGAAAAAATGAGGTATGTCCTTTAGAATGATGAGTTTCTTTATAAGAGATGATGAAGTATTTCCTTGTTTGTTCAAACATTTCCTCTCCAGATCCCTACTTAAAATTATTTACAGGTCTGTCAGCATATATAGCTATCTCTTCCTTTTGTTTGGAGTTTTCTAGGTCTTTTCAGTATAAAGAATGACTTGTAATATAATCTACAGGTAACATGTATGTAATGAAATGCTAGCTGATGTAACAAACAATCACCAAATATATAGTGGTTCAAATAAAACAAAAGTTTATTTCTTATTCCCATAAATTTAAGAGCAGATACGTTTGATTGGCCAGTGTCAGTTTTTAAGTGGTGATACAGAAACTCAGGCTCTTTCCTTTCTGTGCCTCTGTCATATTTAACAAATCCAAAGTGTCCATGCATATGTGTCTCAAGCCAAATAAATAGCACAAACTAAGATTCCCCATGGAGGATTTTGTGGGCCAGTCCTGAAAATAGTAAGCATCACTTATGTTTGTATTCCAGTACATGGAATTCAGTCATATGGCCACATATAACAGTAAACAAACAAACAAAAAAGTCTAATTGTAGGTCCAAGAAGAGGAGATAGGCTTAATCATCTCACAATGTGGGTTACAATGTGGTTCAAAAGTAGACAGACCTAAGATTAAATTCTAACTCTGCAATGAATTCTTGTGTGACTTGTGCACCTCAATTTCCTTGCCTTTCAAGGGTTAATAAAACACACGGGCATTTGTTTTTAAATGGAATAATGGATACACAAATGATTAATACTGAATATGTTCAGTTGAATCTAAAAGGAACATACATTTAGTTTTACTGTTAAACAGTTTGCATAATTGTATATTTTTCTGGTCCTCAGCAACTTTGTGATATTTTGAAGTTTTAGCATTATTTTTAAAATGCAGACATGTTACCTGGCAACCCAATTTAACATTAAAGAAATATCATAAGTCAGGTCCCAAGAGCACACAAGAGAGAAAGAACAATTTATTCAATAAATGCTGTTGGAGAAACTAGATATCCACAAACAGGAGAATAAAATTGGACCTTTATCTCATGCCATATAAAAACCAACTAAGATGGATTAAATATAAAAAATAAGACCTGAAACTTACAGATACTAGAAAAAAAAATCATAGAAATAAGGCAGCCGCTGCTGCTTCTTCTTCTTCTTCTTCTTCTTCTTCTTCTTCTTCTTCTTCTTCTTCTTCTTCTTGTGCTGGGGCTACACTCCTAGCTTAGGGGAAAAAAACTTATTAACATTGTTCTGAACAATGATATTTTTAATATCACACCCAAAGCATAGACAAAATATAAAAAATAGACAAATGAGATAGTATCAAATTAAAAAGCTTCTACAATAGCCAAATAAAAGAACCAACATAGGTGTCCACCAACAGATAAATAGATAATGAAAATGTGGTATGTTTACATAGTAGAATTTCATTCAGTCATAAAGAACAACAAAAGTATATCATTTATAGAAAAATGGATAGAACTAGAGAATATTATGCTAAGTGAGATTAGCCAGTCTCAGAAAGTCAATGGTTGAATGTTTTCTCTCATATGCAGAAGCTAGAGAAAAAAGGAAACAAAGGGAACTTCATATAATCAAGGAGAGAAACCAAAAGAATGATGGAAGGGAATAAGAGGAGGAAAGTAGGGAGGGGAAAAGTAAAAACTAATGAAATAATTCAAATTATGCCATGCTCGTGTATGAAGGTATAACTACCAATGGAGGGGTGGGTAGTGGGGTAGAACCTGAGGGCCAAGCACCAAGAACTGTGTGTGTTTGTTTGTATGACTTTGAACCTTTTTATGGTGTATAATTACAATGCACCAATGAAAAAGTGTAAAAAGCAAAAATGAAAAGCTTCTGCACCACAAAGGAAACAATCAGCTTAATGAAGAGCAACCTATATAATGGGAGAAAACGTTTATACACCAGACATTTTATAAGGGGTTAATATGAAAAATATATAGAAACTAAACTAGGTAACAAGAAGGGAAATATCCCAGTTAAAAATGGGCAAAGAATCTGAGAAGACACTTCTCAAAAGAAGCCAACAGGTATATGAAAAAATGTTCAACATCACAATTCATCAGGGAAATGCAAATCAAAACCACAATGAGTTACAACTTCACATCTGTTACAGTGGCTATTATAAAAAAGATGTGTGATAATAAGTTTTGATGATGTCGTGGAGAAAAGGAAGCCCTTGTACACTATCAGTGGGAATGCAAATTAGTACAGCTACTATAGAGAACAATATGGAGGTTTCTCAAAAAAATTAAAAGTAGAACTACCCTGTGATCTAGCAATTCTACTTTTAAGGAAAATGAAGTCAGTATGTTGAAGAAATACCTGCACCCTATGTTTATTACAATATCATTCACAATAAGAAAGATATGTATCAAGTGTCCAACAACAATGGATGAGTGGATTAAAATGTGATATAGCCAGATCTGGTGGCGCATACCTGTGATCTCAGTACTTAGGAGGTTGAGACAGGAGAATCACAGGTTCAAAGCCAGCCTCAGCAAATAGTGAGGCCTTAGTAAGACCTTGTTTTAAAATTTAAAAAAATAATAAATAAAAAGGGCTGGGAGTGTAACTTGGAGATAGAATCCCCTTGGGTTGAATCCCTAGTACCCACTCCCCAAATATAATATATAAACCAGGTGGTAGTGGATGCTTGTATTCCGTGTGTGTGGAGGGGCTGAGACAGGAGGATTGCTCCATGTAATCATTTCACAATGTATACACATATCAAAACATAATTTATATCATAAATATATGTTTTTTGTCAGTTATGCCTTAATAAAGTTAGGAAGAAAAGGAAAAAGAAATATCATAAGTTGGTAATATATCTTCTAGTGCTTCTCCATATTTTAAGTTATCTCGAACATTTACAGAGTACACCAAAAAAGCTGATATTTTTTCTATCTCACCATATTTGGTTTGTTGAATTGATATGATTTGGGGAAAATTAAAATAATAACTCTAATTTAGTGCAACAGTAATGATGGCTTTCAAATCCTGTGACCACAATAATAGGATTAAATCAAAATTCTCTTCAAAGGTCAAAAGATTGGCAGTCTTAAGTGTTAAACCATCATGGGTAATCCAGGCTCAGAAAGGCATTTTACCATTTCAAAATCAGAAGTTAGACCTAGACCTGGCATGTAGCTTTGTGGTAGGGTGCTTTAGGATGTAGCACCAGGCCCTGGGTTCAATCCTCAGTACCAAAGGGATGGGGGAGGGGGGACTCAGCAAAGAAAAAAATCAGAAGTCAATCAATAACAAAAACCTTAAAATAAATGAAAAGAAAGATCAGATTCTTTTTTGATAGGCTGTGCAAATCATTTCTATTTATCTCATTTTGGTTTCCCCAGATATATATTATCCTTTGTATTTCCTTTACTTTCCTTTATTTATTTTTTTGTGCCAGCAGCAATGGATTTCTGCCAGAACTGAACTCAGCCGCTTCCCTGGGAATGTTGTCCAGTTGCTAATTTCACTACCGGAACTGTGTTCCCTTGCGTTCTGGCCTATTTCCATGCATGCCTCCTCTGGAAAAAAGGGGCTGACAGTTCTGTGGATAATGGTAAACATATGTAGCCAATGCAGTGCAATTCTTTTAGAGCCAAAAAGCCTTAGTAGGTATTTCAGTTGCTGGCAACAGAAAATCAGTATAAGGAACTAGTCATCAGGCACCAGAACCCAGAGAAAACTACGTGCATGATTTTAATGCAGAGCAAGATTCTTCCTTCCTTCTTTCTTTTTTCAACCATTGACTAATAACTGAAAGTCAGACTATTGTGACAACCTCATTCCAAACTTTAAAACTACAGGGGGAAAAGCTGAACTGAAGGGGAAAGAGAACATTTTGACTTGTTTCTTTTGGATAATATTCCCATTTCATGTGAGACCTTTTGATTCTTTAAGTGTACCAGAGAACTTTGACTTCTCTAGTACACAAGGGACAGATTACATATTGTGATGTCATTGCCTTACAGATTTCTCATACCACCAAGTTCATTAGTCATACTGTCAATGTGAAGGAGAAAGAAAAGAAAAAAATTAAAGAAACATTATCTTCATATAAGAATAACTAATTTTTCTCTGGATGCATTTATTCAAAGTGTTTTCCTAAATTCCAGTGAAATTTAAGACAGCTATCTTAAAATACAGAACGACATTCCCAGCAAGTCTACTTGTGGTACTATATCACCAGTCTGGTAAAAATATTACTATGTAATGGTAAATAAAAATAAAGGGAAGAATATTGTGGGCAGTATCTTATTGGGTATATAAATTCTTTTATTCTATGTTATATTTTGATGATTTCAGGGAGACATTTTCATCCAAACATACTGCAAGTAGTATTCTACTAGAGTTCTTGTCTATGGTGCTAGATTGACTTAAGTGTCCCCAGCCTACTTTCTATTTCTTCTGGCCTGTATAGCTTAGCAGCTACCTTCTTATTTAGCTGGAAAACCATCTGACATCCCTCACCTTCTGTTTTATTTTCCTGCCCTCTGGATTCTTAGAAATCTTTCCAGTATTCTGGAACTGCATGGTTCAGTATCTCTAAGGTAGAATAGAGTGGCTCAGTTACTAAGCAGGAACTTCTCTGCTTCACCTCTGAACAAAAGCTGAGAACCAATTGCAAACACTCAGTGTAGAGAAAATCAAAGATGTATTTACAAGGAAGAATTCTACTCAACTACAGTTGAATGTAATGTCAAAATGTTCAGTTGGCTCAATCTTCTGGAAGGTAACTAAATGCAAATAAAGAGACTGAGCCACTAGACGTATTAAAACCTCGTGATACGATGTTGTAAGCGAGACAAAGCAAGTAGGACCACTGGAATTCCAAAATTGGCAATTACTCCGGATATACACGTGGGATGGGGGATAAGCTTCTGGACAATTGGACCGTTTTACCATTGCCCAGTCTTGACTTATCTAAAGGTTTCTCAATGTTAGCACTCTTGATATTTGAAGCTAAATAATTGTTGGAAAGAAACTGTTCTGTGCATTGCAGTTTGTTTAGCAGCATCCTTGTTCTCTACCTCCTAGATGACAATACTGCCATTGTTCTAGGTGACAACCCCACATATCTCCAGACATTGTTATCTGCCCTTGGGAGATGGGTAGCAAAAATTAGCCGTGATTGATTGACAACCACCAAGTTACACAAATCTCTTTCTGGAGGTTTTGGGATTTGAGTGGTCAGGCACTGGTCTTTTACTTTATCAGTGGTGATCCAAATTGGAGGAGTGTGGTGGAAATGCTTGACTGTTGGGAAAGGAGAGAAAGACTGTGAGCTATCTAGAATGGAACCATGCACAAAGCAGACAAGCAGTAACTGTCTCACTTCCTCTTTTTGACACCACTGAAAATACATGGTTTGTCCACAGTAGAAACACTTTGGTGATAAATTGAGCCATGAATATAATTATTAGGCACCATATCTCTCAAGAACTATATATATATATATATATACAGGGTTAGGCAGACAAATACAAATAGGTACAAAGTAGTTACCCAGACTCAGTGTTAAGCACTTCTCTTAGCCACCCTGTTAAGTAAGATGGGCAAGTGTTCTGATTATGTTTATTTCATGGTGGAGGAAATGAAGTTTCAGAAATGTTAGGTGATTTTTTCTAGATTGTATAAAAAGAGTTTAGATCAAGTCCAGAGCCTTTCTTACAGTGAAAGGTGGCATATATGCCATAAAAATGCCTGGTAGTATCCGATGAGTAGAGAAAGAGAAGTATCTCCTTCTCTATGGTGGAGAGTCTATCACTCATTGATTGAAATAACCCTTTATTAGGGTGCCATGGGGTTCATGTCGAATATTTATAAGTTGAGCTATGGTACATGTTCTCATCAAAAATAAATAGAATAATATGCAATTTTCTCCCCCTTAATCTCCAGTATTTGGACCTGGTTTGAAGGAAAAAAGTCATTTTCTGGACCGTGACAAGGCCTTCAACAACTTCTTGAACTCATTTAGCTGCCACTGCTCCGGATCCTATTGTTTTGTTTTTGACATCATCAGATTTTGATCAAAGGGTTCACAAAAAAAATTAGATATACAAAAAGCAGAGCATGCTGTGAGTCAGCTGCTGGTAGAGAATAGATTAAACAAATGCCAGGGTTTATCACAGGCCTGGGACTGGCCAAGCCAGCAGTTGAGAGTGTACCATATCTTTAAATAATTTCAAATCCTTTTTTTATTATTTATTATAAAAATGAAACTGGGTGCAGGCTAAATTAACAAGCACTCTCAGACATAGGATAATGAAGAGATGAATATATAACATGCCAGATAAATATAATTTCTTAAAAGTAAATATAAAGTAAATATAAATGACAAAATAAAGAATGAACTTTTTCATGAGTTCTGGAATGATTCTACTTGTGTTATACTTTCTAATGGTAAGCAATTAGTTATATAATCACATGTGTAGAGGTTTTTAGGGTACAATTTTGTGTGTGTGTGTTACTAAGGGTTGAACCCAGGAGCATTCTGCCTCTAAACTATATCCCTCACCCAACCCTTCATTTTTGTTTTGCAACAAGGTCTCTCTAAGTTGCTGAGACTGGCCTCGAACTTCTAACAATCCTTCTGTGTCAGACTCCCAAGTACTGGGATTATAGTTGTGTGCCACCCTACCCAGCTTAGAACATAATATTTTTACTAATGCATGCTCTTTTTTAAAAACCTTATTATAGAGAAGAAAACTAGAAACATAATAATCTTTACATCTAAGGAAATACACTACTAATTTGGGAATATTTTAGTTTAACATGGTTACTATGTTTTATCACATATTTAATTTTAAATTATGACATTATGTATGCAAAAGACATGAAGTCATGGAGCATGATAATAAAGTGACACCCATGAACTGATAAGTCACACCAGGAAGTGGAGAGTTATCATAACTTGGACTTTCCTCTGTGTTCCTTTCCTACTATCTGCTCATGCCATTCCCTAGTCCCAATCCTAGGGAGAACTTCTATCCAAGGGGTTCTCAACTGGAGGCAATTGTGTCCTGTCTGGACACATTTTTTGGTGGTCACAGCTTGGGGGTTGGTATTCTTGATGGCATCTAAGGATTCTACTGAATATCAATAATATATAGGACAGTCTCTCATGACAAAGAAATATCTGCTATAAAATGTGATAGTATCAAAGTTAAGAAACTGTTCTATTCTCAGTGATGGATTTATCACAATTGTGATTAAGAAATCATTATGTCACAAATATGATTTCCTAAATAATGTTATTTACTTTTGATGATTTTGGAGGATATATATATATATGGAGAGAGAGAGAGAGAGAGAGAGTCTCACGTCATAATGTTATTCAGAGTGATAGGGGCATACATGCACACAGTACTTGGTGAATCTTCCCCCAGCTCCCTTTCTACTTCATCCCCTTCCCCATACATGATATTAAGATTGGAATTGATAATTTGACATGCATACATATAACATCAATGGAAGTGTTTCCTTCATGAATTCTCCCCACCCCCACCACCTTCCTTTAAGCCCCCTCCATCTCTCTGCTGGGGTTTTTCCTCTCTTATCTGAAGTCCCCCTTTTATTCCAATTACTCCCTAGCTTCCACATATGAGAGAAAATATATGACCCTTCACTTTCTGTGAGTGGCTAATCTTATGTAACATAATATTCTCCAGGTCCATCTATTTTCCTGAAAATGACATAATTTTGTTCTTTATTGCTGACTGGAATTCCATAATTTTGTAATCCATTCACCTGTTAATGGATATCTATATTGGTTCTATGACTCGGCTATTGTGAATTATACTACTATAAACATGGATATACATGTATACCTATAATATTCTGATTTCAATCCCTTTGGAAAGTTACACACGAATAGTATAGCTGGATCATAAGGTAGATTCATTCCAAGTTTTCTGAGGTATCTCCACACTGATCTCTATAATGGCTGCACTAATTTGCCTTCCCACCAACAGCGTATGAGTTCTTTTTTCCTCCACATTCTTGCCAGCATTTACTGTTTGTTTTCTTAGTGCTTAGCATTCTAATTGGGGTTAGATGGAATCTCAGTGTAGTTTTGATTTGCATCTCCTTGATTGCTAATGATGTTGAACATTTTTTCACATATTTATTAGCCATTTGTATTTCTTTTATGAAGTGTCAATTGCCCATTTCTTGATTGGGTTATTTGCTTTTTAGTGTTAAGGTTTTTTTTTTTTTTAGTTCTTTATATATTCTAGATATTAGTCCTCTATCAGAGGAATAGCTGACAAAGATCTTCATTCTGTAGACTGTTTTTTTAGACCCTTGATGGTTCTCTTTGCTGCACAGAAACTTTTTAATTTAATGCCATACCACTTATTAATTCTCATTTTAGTTTCCTGAGGTTTGGTGGTCTTACTGAAGAAGTTTCTACCAGTTCCTGTATGTTTGAGTGTTGGTCCTATGTCTTCCTCTAGTAATATGAAAGTCTCTGGTCCAATTTCCAGGTCTTTGATACATCTTGAGTTGACTCTTGTACAGGGCAAGAGTTTGGAATTTAATTCCACTTTTCTACAAATGCAGCATTTGGTAGTCTATGATTTCTTTTTTTTTTCTTCCTCAATAGTTTGGTAAAATAATTTATGATTTTACCAACTTATTTTCACTAGCATAAAAATTTCATTGTATGAATAGGCCAAACTTTATTTTTATCCTATTGGCAATGGATATTTTGGTTTTTTTACTGCCTTTTGCTAACATGAATTATGCTGCTATGAACATTTTTTTCTACAAATCTTCTGGTGCCCGTGTGCAAGAGTGCTTATGAAGTGTCTAGAATTAAAAGTACTAGTTGTAGGGAATGTGAGACTTCAAGTTTAAAGGGTAGTACAGATTTCATCATGACTATACCAAGGTACACATTCACTAGCTGGATATAAAAATCTGCCTTAATCTACATTTCCTCCAGCATTCAGTATTTTATGTTTGACAATCTAGTAGATATTAAATGGTAAATCAATCTGACCTTAATTTTGATTTCCTGAATTACTAGCAGGATTTGGCATCTTTTTATATGTCTATTCAGCACTCTTATGTCTTCTTTTCTGGGGATCTTACTTTTCTCTGAAGTTTACTAGTGCTCTCAATCTTATTTGTTGGATGAAAAGCCTTCCCCAGTGGCTTATGACAGTTCCTTTATTACATAATATCTTCTTCTATGTACTAGAGTCTGTTTCAAAGATATTCATTTTGTTTCATTGAGCTGTCAATCCTTTGCCAATAGCTTGTGGTTTTAATCACCAGAATTCTACATTACATTTTACTATATGGTAGTGTGAATCTGACTTCAATATTCCCTTTGTTCCAGATTTTATAAGCCATTCTCATCTCTATTTTTTTAAACTAGTTCCATGTTAGAATCATTTTTGTTAAGCTAAGAAAAAAAGGTTTAAATTTTGATTAGTAAACAAGTAATTTATTTTTAATATTTAGTCTCCTTATTCAGAAACATGACGTCTTTTCCTCTATCTTTCAAATTACTTTTATGGCTCATTGCATAAAAGTCACACTTTTATTATTATTTTCCCAGTTATTTCATGCTTTAGGTTACTATTGTGAGTGGACATTTCTAACCTGTTGTTAATAGTACAAAGGAAAGTTATTTTGGCTATTCATCTGTGCTTCTACTTTGCTGAATTATCTTAATGTTTTAAGAATTTTTAATTGTATCTCTTTAGTTCTAAGACTAAAATAATTTCACATGCATACAATTATTTTTCTCTTATCTTTAGTCACTTTTTTTTATAATACTGGGAATAGAATCCAGGAACATTCTACTTGTGATACAGTCCCAGTCATATGTTCTATTTATTTTGAAACAGGGTCTCACTAAGTTGATGAGGCTGGCCACAAACCTGCAATCCTCCTGTCTCAGCCTCCCAAGTACTGGGGTTACCAATGGGTCCTACCACACATGACTAGTCACAGCTTTTACTTTGCGGGTAGTCTTACTGCCTTAGCCAGAACCTCAAAACCAATATTAACGATAATAATATTGAACAAGTTCTTGTTTGTTCTTGAGTTTCTTTGCCAATTAGTACAGATTGGCTATAGGTTTAATGTAGATACTTTTAAAATCACATTGCTACTTCCAGTTCATTCCTACTTTTATAGTTAATATTGGGTGCAGAATATTATCAAATACTTATACCATAAGTGATATTGGCAAGACAAAATATTTAGGCTATCATGCAACAAAAGTAGCTATGTGTATTTTCAGCCCACTAAAAGACATTTGGATTGCTCTGGAAACTCCTTGCAATGCCTGTACACTCTGCTTTTCTGTCTCAGCTGGCAACACGTCCCTGTGACTTTCCAATGTTGACCTTGGCTAGCCAGCACCCATGTCCCCTATTTCTCCAACTCTACTTTTTTCATTGCTTGACTATATTTGCTGTTGTCTACGAGTAACCCTGCATACCTATGATTTCAAAATATTCAGCCAGAAATAACATGATGCAGCTGGGTGTGGTGGCACACCCTTGTAATCCCAGTACTTGGGAGACGGAGACTGGTGGTTCCAGGTTCACAGCCAGCCTCAGCTACTTAGTGAGGCACTCTGCAACTTAGTGAGACCCTGTTTCAAAATAAGGAATGAAAAATATGACTAAGGGTGTGGCTCAGGGGTAGAATGCCCCTGGGTTCAATCCCCAGTATGATACACACATACACACACACAAACCAACAACAAAACAAAACAAAAAGCAGAAATAACATGATGCAATAGTGCCAAACAACTCAAATAGCAATTAGAAGCTAATAATTAAAAATTATTCCTATACTATTGTTTCAATGCAAAGTGCTCAATATGTCTAGTTCAGTTAATCCATTGTTTACTTCCATTTATTTTATTTATTTATTTGTTTTTGTGTGTGTGGTACTTGGGATTGAACCCAGTGTCATTCTATTTCTGAACTACAACCTCAGCCCTACTTTTTAATTAATTAATTTATTTTCTTATTTACTTATTCATTGATTTTTGTGATACTGGGGATTGAACCTGAGAGCATTCTACCTCCAAGCTATACCCCTAGCCCTTATTATTTTTTTTGTTTTGAAGCAGGGTTGCAACTAGGTTGTCTCTTACTACATTGCTGAGGCTATCCTTGAACCTGCACTCCTCCTGTCTCAGCCTTCGAAGTACTGGGATTACAGGCATGAGCCATTGTGCCTGGCTTATTTTTTTATTTTGAGGCAGAGTCTCACTAAATTGTGGAGGGCCTCAGTAAGTTTCTGAGGTTGGCCTTGAACCTGTGACCCTTCTGTCTTGTTCTCTCAAGTACTGGAATTACAGGAGTGCTCCATCATGCCTGTCCATTATTTTCAAAATAAGGTAAAGTCAGGTTTTCCACTGTGTTTTGTAGTACAGTTTCTAATATTATTATTTAAACCCTGCTTGTACTTCTTAGTTAAGTTTTATTCCATGTATACCTTTTAATGCTTACCTAAAGTGGATTACAGGAAAAAAAATTCATATCATGTTAGATGCAATAGTAAGTTACTGATATTAGTAAGTTGTTGAGTTATCTTGTGATAACTCTTCTTCATTTGACTCATTATTTTAAAAAAGAAATCAGATTTTTTGCAACATTCTTTCTGCACAAAGCCTAATTTGGTTTGTTGTGTGGCTCTCTAACTTTCTTCTCTAAATGGGGGAAGAAATTTTCCAATTTCTTAGGAATTCACTGTATCAGACAACTGTATTCAAATTTCTTTCCAGTTTTGAAGATCCAGTCTATGCTGTTCATCAATTTTAAATTCCCAACAACCTCAGGCCATGAACTAGATATTCAAAAATGACATTTCCATTTTGCAATTTAGTGTTTAAAAGGAAACTTGTCCTTACTTCAATCTTCTACTTCCCCTCTCAAAACAAAAACTCTCACCATACATTTTCCTTCTTTCCCTCCCTCTTTTCTCTCTCTCTCTCTCTCTCTCTCTCTCTCTCTCTCTCTCTCTCTCTCACACACACACACACACACACACACACACTTGCATGTATAACTACTAAATATTTTCAGATCATATTGTGGGCAGTTGTGGATCCAAGATGTTTTAGACAGCATTTGAAAGTATGGAATCACTGCCAATTGCAAATCCTTGGCTTGCAATTGGCTCTCTGGCTTTCAATGTTGCCTAATCACTCTGTCTCACTTTTTTTTTTTTTGTAAAATGTTTATAATAGTGCATTGATTCTGTTAAATATTTTCAATAATAGTGTCCCGTCAAGTAACTCTTGTGAGAATTAAGTTGAATTACATAAAGTATTCAGAACATTGATTAATATGTTAAATATTTGATAAGTACTGTTTATTTGAAGCACTATTTCATACTAAGCAAATTGGCATTGAAGAAAAGGAAGACAAGGTTAACCTCATCTTTTAAATGTCTTTAAGACATGTGTATAGGGAGCCGGGCGTGGTGGCGCACGCTTGTAATCCCAGCATTCGGGAGGCTGAGACCGGAGGATCCGGGTTCGAGGCCAGCCTCAGCTACCTAGTGAGGCACTCCGCAACTTAGTGAGACTCGGTTTCAAAATAAAAAGAATAAAAAATAGGGCTGGGGGTATAGCTTGGAGGTAGAATGCCCCTGAGTTCAATCCCCAGTACCGCAAAAAAAAAAAAAAAAAAAAGACATGTGCATAGGACTGAAAAGCTATCAAACATACGTCCTCACTCTGCCAAAAAAACAGTGTTAACAGAAATCTTTTGAAACTATGATTGAAAAGGGTTGCATTAGTGCCCATGCCCCAGGAAAGCAGCAATGGATGTGAAACGAGACACAGTGTGCTGCCACACTCTGCTTCAGAAAAGACTATTTCCCAGTGACATATTTTGTTACAAGCTCTGTACTAGAGGGAGAAACAACATGGGCATATTCTCAGCTTATTCTGGGGAGTGGCAAGTTATCTGCCACCTATTAATGATATGTATCAGCTATATGATGTAAGAGAAATTAAGGATAGAGTTCAGGTATATGTAACAGAAATCCAAAATGTAGTTGCCTGGCCACTGGGGGACTTATTTTCTTATAAGAGGTCTGGTGATAGGCCGTCCTGACCTGGTGTAGGGTACAAGAGTGAGTATGATCTTGGCTTCTTATTTTTACTGTCCTATCCTTAGCATACAGCTTGCATCATCATGCTTGCAATATGATTGCTTCACCACCAGGCTCACATCAAAGTTCCAGACAAGAAGAAGTACATACGATAGGAGGTACAGTTAGCAGGGCAGCCAGAACTCTCCCAAACATACTGAATTAATTTGTAGGTATAAATGTGTAGGTATGTTTCCAAAACATAAAGATTTTGTTATTATTTTAGATCAACTTTGTAGTGCACATTTGTGTTTTGTGTATAATTAATATTTTTAAATTATCAATGTTTACATACAACACAATTCACTGGTCATAGATGTTTTGTCTGATGAGTTTTGATGTGTAGACACATCTGTGTAACCATCACCTGAAACGAGATAGAGAACATTTCTCTCATCATAGGAGGTCCCCTGAGCCTCCTTCCTGATCAGTCCCCTTCTCCTACTCCAGCGGTGGCCTCTGTCTGACTCTGTCAACCTAAAATACCTTTGCTTGCTCTTGGACTTCAAGTGAAAAGAATCAAATTGAATGCGCTTCTTTGTGTTTAGCATCTGTAGCTCCATACAATTTTTTGAGATTCATCATATTGTCAAATGCACTACTAGTTCATTATTTTTTTTTATTACTGAATAGTATTCCATTGTAGCCATACAGCAATATTTTGTTATTATCCTGTTGGTGGAAATTCTGGTTATTTTCAACTTTTGGCAGATCTGAATACAGTTGTCACAAACATTCCTGTATAAATCTTTTTATGGACATGCATTTTCAGTTGTATAAATACCTGGGAATGAAACTGGTTGTTGAGAGGATAAGTGTAAGTTTAATTTTCCAGAAAACTTTCTGACAGTTGTCCGAAATGGTGTTACTATTTTACAGCTCCACCAGCATGATAAGAGAGGTCGGGTTATTCAATATCCTCACTAACATTTGGTTTTGCTAGTCTTTTATATTCTAAACATTCTCATGAGCATAAAATGGTATTTATTAAAGAAATTGAAGTTGTCATGAAAAACTTTGAATCTCTGAGCTCAGATGATTTTACCAAGTCTATCAAACATATAAAGAACCCTTTGATGTTTAGGAAAATACAAGGTAAGAGAACAAATACTTCTAGATCCATCTAAGAATCAGTTTCTCAGCAAGTGTCTTATTCCCCCTCACTCCCAGCCCAGAGTCACAGTGCCACCACCTCGCAGACTCAGTCCACTCTGGGGTGTCCATCAGTTGTAACTGGGTTCTCTGCTGCTGACTTAGTATTTGGCTACTAAGTCCTTACTCCGTTGCCTTTCTATCTTCCTAAATTTTGTCGTTACCATCGTGTTTTCTATTTAGTCCTCTCTCTGCTTCTGTCTGTAAAAAGATCCCTCTCCTGTGCTTTTAACTGGGGTTGAGGGAGGGAGTGAAAATAGAGATAGTTACTCCATTCAGACTCCTTTTTATTTTCTGCAACCTCTCACATGCCCCTGCTCATGGTGAAATTCTGAGCTCTGATGAGAGAGACTGGAGAGTAAAGGGCTACAGAATGCAGCGGCTAGAGGAAGTCTGGGTTTGATTCTTCCCTGACCTCTCATAATCCATGTGAAGTGGGGTGAGTTACTAGCATCTGGTGTCTCAATTTCTTAATATTTAAAAACTAGTCAAAAAATAGAAGCAACAATATTATCTACTACATGTAGTTATGAGGATCAAAAAATACATAGATCATACCTAGACAGGGTTTGGAGTGCAGAAAGATCTTAAAGGTATTAGACATCTTTACTATTATTACTCATACTAATGGGTGAGAAGGAGATTTCTATCAGAGGGTAGAGAATGGCATTGGTGAAAATAGCTCAAGTAGAATTTTTTCAAAACTGTTCACAGTTCTGTATATGAAAATGTACAATATTTCAAAATTTGTTATTGGTGCTAAACCATTTCTTGAGTGCACATGATATACCTAGAATTTTATTTTCATTGTATTTCCCTCTCTCAAGAACCCTATTGGATAGGTAATGATAATATCAGGCATGTTGACAATATTTATTACCTTTTTCTCAGGCATTGTATTAAACCCTTTAAGTACATAATCCCAATAAATCCTTGCAACAAGTCCATGAGGTGGATATTATTACCTCCATTATACTCATGTTGAAAACGAAGTTCAGATCACTTGAGTAACTTGATCAGGGTGAGAGTTTGTCGATAGGTGGAGCTGGGACTCGAATCCAAAGCTGTTGGCCGTACTCCCTCAGTTTTGAGCCCACATCTGCCTTCCCATAATGGGGGAACCACAGAACAGAGTTCCCAGCTAGACCCTAACCTCCTTAAGGGTTAGGACTCTGTTGTTTAGCTTTGTGTCCTCCATTAACTCTATTCCTACAACTCAGTGCCCTTGAGTCTTGGCCTTGTCACTTACCAATGTTGGTACCCTTGGAAATACATTTTCAATTTTTTTTAATCAAAAAAATGGCTTGTAAGAATGATGAGACATGAGTTTATCTCATCTAATGAAGAGTGGAATGGGTAGTCATGGCTAACAATCTCCTTAGCCATCTCCTGGCACCATCCTGGCTGTGGGTACAGTGTACAGCCTCCCTGAAGCCCAGTCTGCCACTTGTAGAAGCCGAATCGTAACACTTATCTCTTGGACTCAATGTTTCCTCAGAGCATGTTCAAATGGATTACTGAGCTCTATTTAGTATACTCACTTACTGATTCACCAGCCCAGGGTAAGATCTGAGAATCTGCATTTCTAATAAGTTCCTGATGCCCCCAAGCCAGGGGTCACACTTTGAGAATCACTGATGTAGATACAGAAGAAAGAAGGGAGTAAGTAGCAGGGCTTGATGGTGCATACCTATAATTCCAGTACCTGAAAGGCTGAGATTAGAGGATAACAGGTTCAAGGCTAGCCTCAGCAGGTAGAATATCCCTGGGTTCAATTCCCAGTACTACACACAGGAAGGGAGGAAAGAAGAAAGGAAGGAAAGAAGGAAGGAAGGGAGGGAGGGAGGGAGGGAGGGAGGGAAGGAAAGGAAAGAAGGAAGGAAGGATAATAAGTGTATGGTCAAATATAATTAATGGAGTGTGTGTGTGTGTGTGTGTGTGTGTGTGTGTGTGTGTGTGTGTTTTACTGGGGATTGAACCCAGGGGCATTCTATCTCTGAGCTACACTACCAGTCCTATTTATTTTTTATTTGGAAACAGGGTCTCACTAAGTTGCTGAGGCTGGTTTTGAACCTATGATCCTTCTATCTCAGCCCCTTGGATTAAAGATGTGCACCCCACACCACGGTTATAATGGATTTTTGTTAATCAAATATCCTTAGATATTTTCCAGGCAGGCATGGAAAAGTATAAAAAAGGAAAGCATGGAAGTGCCAGAACAAGCTGTGAGACGTGAGTCATGTGAAAGGGGGTCAAAGATAATTTGATAAAACCGATCAGCCTGTGTTCCAAGGGCTGATTCCCTATTGCTCTCCAGATGTCCCATTTATAAAAAGGGAGATGCAAATATGGACTTTGTCCATGAGGTGAAATTATGTGAGTAAATAAACACAGACACTCACACACAAAAACATGCTTGTGTGCTTTTGAACCTCTGACGAAGGTCGCCCTTGCGGAAGCCTGCTCCTCTGCTCCTCTGCTCTTCTGAACAGGAACAACACCCTGCAGCTCCATCTGAAGCCAACACCATCTTCTTCTCCAACAATGCTTCTACTGTTTCCTTTGGAAGGAAATCCAACTGGTTGGCTACCAGATTCTGGGTTGTGCCTGGAGCTGTGTGAAAGGTTTTGCATGTTAAAAGCAAAACTGGCGAACCCAGGCTTTTTGACAGCTTTGTGAAGTGTGAAAAAAAATCATATTTCTCTGGCACAGTTTTATGAGTTTTTGTCTTGAGCAAGAGGGAAGCTTTGCCTGTGGAAATGGAAAAAGGGTCATGCAAATGACCTCAGCCCTGGCAACCCGGTTTGAGATCAAGTGAATTCTGAAACTGCACAATTTCACCCCAATTCCCAGATTTTCTAGCACAATTTCACCCCAATTCCCAGATTTTCTATGCAACTGCAAGGAAATTTTCTTTGCACCAGGGCTACTGACCCCACGATTTGCTCTATCAACTGTAGCTGACGGAGCTGAGAAAGCCTGATTATAAGGATCTTCATAAAATGCCACTGAAAAGAGGGTAATTATTACACAAGGCAGGGTATTTGCAAGGTTCCTCCAGAAGGTAACTTGTTTGTGTGAGGAGATTATTTGGCTAGACTGAGAACACAAATTAAGGGCCAAGTAGAGGCTCATGAGAAAGAAACTCTGTCTACAAATGTATTGTGGTGGAGTTAAGGTGAGTATGGGAAGACCGCAAAGTCTAATGATAGAGGGATGTGCTCTCCGTCATTTCAGAAGGCAATGTACATGTAGCTGACCAGGTATGAGCCACAGTTCATCTCTGTACAGCCTCTGGGGAGAGGCCAGAGCAAAGTGATCACATGTGGCTGTGCCTTGTTTAATTTGTCAGCCCTTTATATTTTAAATTTTATTGTGATTTCTTCTCTTATTCTAGTAACATTCACTTTCTTACCCAGTTTTTGTTGGTTTCTTTGTTTTTCCTCAAGGAGGACTTTCCAAAGTTGTATAAGCTTCAGGCCTTTCAAAACCTGAATATTTTTCTTCTCCATACTGTATGGTATTTAAATGTTCCCTGCATTAGAAAATAAGGAAACAAGCAATAATATTTCCTGGATTAAGTGACTATTTTTCCTTTATCCTTCTTTCCTTCCTTCCTTCTTTTTTCCTTTCTCCCTCCCCCTCCTCCTCCTCCACCTTCTTCTTTCTTTCTCCTCCTCCTCCTCCTCCTCCTCCTCCTCCTCCTCCTCCTCCT
>PVLC010008772.1:0-33808 GCA_004027655.1 Graphiurus murinus | reverse complement strand
GTGCCCAGTGACTATATTCATTTTCTAAACCTATTATCACAAACTATCACAGATTGGGTGACTTAAACAAAAGAAATTTATTTCTCACAGTTCTGGAAGCTGGAAGTGCAAGATCCAGGCAGTAGGTCGGCAGGTCTGGTTTCTCCTGAGGCCCCTCTCCTTGGCGTGCAGATGGCTGCCTTCTTGCTCTGACCCCACATGGGCTTTTCTCTGGACATGTACAATTGTCTCTTAATCTTTTCTTCTTCTTATAAGGACACCAGTAATAGTGGATGAGAACCACCATCTGACCTAGTTTTTCCCTTGATTACATCTTTAAAGGTTAAAGATCCTATCTCCAAATATACTCACATTCTGAGATCCTGGGGATTCAGTCTTTCACATATAAAATTTGAGAGGACACGATTTTTTCCCATCACATTCCATCCTCTGGTTTACCAAAAATCGTGTAGTTCTCATCTGAAACATAGATTCGCCCCATTTCAACAGCCCCCAAATCATAACTCACTCCAGCTTGAACTCCAAGTCCAAAATATTGTTTATATTATCAATGGCACTTCAGTTCTGCCCATTAGGACATTAAAAAATTGGGCAAAAGGCTTTGTTTCTCCCAGCACCCAGACACTTGGGCCTGGAGCTGCCATTAACGACTGGCATAACAGGAAGAGGTGGTGGGCTCAGGCTCCATCGGCAGTTAAAAGAACAACCTACCGTTGAATAGTTCAACTCAACATTTGAAGTTTACACAATTATATTTTCCTCTAAGAATTTAATTGGCCTGGTTTATGACCCCATGCCAGTCCCAGAGGGCTGATTTCACAAGTTGGGTCATTACTTAGTCCCCAGCCCACATCAGCAGGAATCTCAGACATACCAGTTCATTTTCCACCAGAGGGTCTCCACATGCCCAGGAACCCTGAGGGTTCTTCATGTTTATCCAGCTTAGTCTCTACCTCCAACATTGCTGCTTTTAATGTCCAATACCCTAAACCCACAAAACCACCCCAAAAGATCAAGCAAACCAAAGGAGACTTATTGGTGAGGCAATTAAAATTGCAAATCTCACTTTGAGTTGGCTGGACTAGTCACTGAGAAGTGAAGCGAGGCCCTAATCTTTCCATATTTCTGTATTTATCTCTCACTCTTACCATTTACCTTAGAGACGGAATGTGTGTGTCTGTGTGTGGGGGGGTGACCAGTAGACTATGGAAAGAGCAGAAAATTGTGAGGGGGTAAAATAGAGGTAGAAAATAAGATGGAACTTATTCCAGGTGACAGTGAAGTCTATTTTGCCATATAGGCCAAATACCACACATGTATACCACACCAACATATTTATACACACACACATGCACACACACACACACACACACACACACACACACACACACACACCTTTGGTACAAAGCAAAACAAAACTTCATTTTAAATGTCATGGGTCAGCCAGGTGTGGTGTCCCACACTGTAATCCCAGTACTTGAGCACTGAGACAGGAGTATCATGGGTTCACAGCCAGCCTCAGCTACTTAGTGAAGCCATCCATAACTTAACGAGACCCTGTTTCAAAATTAAAAATAATAATAAAAATAGAGGGCTGGGGGTGTAGCTCAGAAGTAGAATGAAATGTATGTCATGGGTCCATTACACTTCATGAATCCTAAGGACTATGTCTGCATAAAACAGTAATCTATGGTTATTTTTCCTCTTCATTTACGTAGTGGGTATGAAGGTTTGTTAGTGGGTATTTAGTTTGTTCATTCATTCAATAAACATGTATTAATCAATACTCGTGTGCCAAAAATCCTGCTAAATTCTAGGGAGTCAACAATGAATAAAATACAGACAATAATAATGCAATGTACATTTCCACAGGTCTTTTCAGTACATTCAGGACAGTGTGGGCACAGGGAGGACTAGAATGCGCCTGGCCTGGGGGATCAGGGAGATGGGGTGACACTATAGCTGGATTAGAGGGAGAGGGATTCAAGGAGAGCAGAAAAGAGAATTTTTCTAAATGCAGGAACCCTGTTTGCCGAGAGGCCATGCCAGCAGGGAGCGAGGTGCACACCTGTAACCCCAGTACTTGAGAGACTGAGACAGGAGGGTCGCAGGTCTGAGGTCAGCCTCAGCAACTTAGCAAGACCCTCAGCAACTTAGTGAGACCCCATTTCAAAGTAAAATAAAATAGGGCCGGGAGTATAGCCTGAAGGTACAATCCCTAGTACCAAAAGAAGAAGAAGAAGAAGAAGAAGAAGAAGAAGAAGAAGAAGAGGAGGAGGAGGAGGAGGAGGAGGAGGAGGAGGAGGAGGAGGAGGAGGAAGAGGAGGAAGCCATGTGGTAAAAAGGAAGTGGGTGAGAGACTAAGGCTTGCAGAGTGTGGAAGTTGAGTACATCATCAGAGGACAATTAGACTCAAGACACTTCTAGAAGTTGGAATGATTTTTAAGTATAAGCTTTCTCTCTCATTCTCTTCATTTATCTTTCTAAGATTAAAATGCCTCAGAGCTGATGTAAGTATGGTTCACCCTGAAAATAAGATCAGTAATCATGAACCACCTGGGGACAATTTCTGATTGAAATAAATTTGAAAGAAAAAATTTCTAGAAAATCTATATTTTTTTAGCACTTCCATAGTCTTTTATTTACATTGTTACAAGCACAACATTAACAAAAGCTCTGTTTAGAGCTTATCAGTCTTCTTCCCTGCCTCCTCCTTCCCATCATGTTCCCCAACTCTGTAGGCCAAACATCAAATGAGAACAGCTTTACTGGTGACGTAGATCTTAGTCTACAGCACAGGGTCAGAACAAGCTAGTCTTCTTAGACTCAACATCAGACAATGCCAGGAACGTTCAGGGCAACCTGGATTAGGTGGCAGGCTTCCAACTCAGGAGGAGCTACTAACATTAAAGGAAAGGCGAGTGGTAGCTGCAGGTACTGTGCTGATCTGAGTTGTCAAAGTCTCTTCAGGTTAATCTCACATGCAGTTGGAGATCCCATGGCCACATCAGCCATAGACCTTGGGAACATGCTGAGAAAATCTATATTTTAGAAACAGTTTATTTTATTTTACCAACTGGGGAAAAATAAATTTGGGTAAAGCTATCCTTGTGTGTTTGCATATGTTTGCGTTTATGATTTTAAAAAATTACACTGCTGATACCAATTATAGTCACCTATTTAGATCAAGAAAAATAATTTCTTTTTCTATAAGTAACGTATAGTATGTAGGTAGGCGATGTGGACTGCGGGGAGGCATAGGGTCTATAAGAAGGATACACTATCAAGGAGATTTTGTGAGTGCCCCTTAACATCAGCATATACCCCATTATCTAGCATCGTTTCAATAGAAAAGTTCTTGGTAATCTAGTAATCTAGATTTGGGAATATGGTCGAAAAAATGTCTATAGGCCACTCAATGTCTAGCACATAAAATAGCTGGGGCTTAATAAATATGCTGGATAGAGAAATTAATTCCAAGTACTTTCATACTTCTTTACAAAGAAAGCAATTTCTCTACATCATTTTTGTGGAGTGATAAGTTAAATTCAAGTGCTGATTTTACCCAGAAATGATCTTAACCATATATGTCTGCTGTCATTTTGAATTGATGGAGTTAGAGTCCAAGGATAAAATATAGAATAATTCTTAAGGGCTCTCCTCATGACATTAGACCCAATCTCTTTGCATTCAGAATTGGATTTCTATTTGTTCTCATCCAGCATACGCAGTCTCTTCATCTTCTCCTACACAGAACACAACGATTCTGCCTCTACACCTCAAATGAGTCCCTCACCTGGAAAGCCTTCGCTGTCATTCTCAGTCTCTGGACCTATCTCCCAGGCCCAGCTCAGTTCTGACTGCCATGGGCCTCTGCTTTCCTTCCCCCTGCAGCTTCCAAATACACTTTCTCCTCCTGTTGACTTCTTGATAGATGTGCCAACCTTCATATTGGGGTCTGAGTACTCTAGAAGATAGGCAAAGTTCTTCAAAAGATGCTTAGACAGCTAAGGATGTCTCTTTTTTAAAATTTGCTTATTTATTTTTTATTGGTGCATTGTAATCATACATCTTTGTTAGGTACAAGCTGGTAGAGGCATACATGCACACATCTCTTTAACCCTTCTCCAATTCCTGCCCCACTCTCCCCCCCCTCCTTCTCATGTTCAGTTTAGTGATTGACTTTGATATGTTTGTAAATGTACATCATGTGGGTTAGAGTGCTTCCCTCCCCCACCCCATCACCTTCGGTTAAGTCACCTTTGTTCATCTAAGGTTTCTCCTTCTTCATCTAGAGTCCCTCCTATGACCCATTTTCTCCTTAACTTCCGTATATTAGGGAGAACATATGATTTTTTACTTTTTGTAACTGACTAATCTCACTTAACATACAAAACTATAGGATATGTACATAATGGAATTTTACTCATCCATAAAGAAGAGCAAAATCATGTCATTTGCAGGGAAATGGATGGATCTGGAAAACATTATACTAAGGATGTCTTTAAGGAGACCAGCTTCCACATCCTCAATTGTTTTGTTTTTGTTTTTGTTTTTGTTTTTTGCAGTACTGGGGATTGAACTCAGGGGCATTCTACCTCCGAGCTACACCCCCAGCCCTATTTTTTATTCTTTATTTTGAAACCGAGTCTCACTAAGTTGCGGAGTGCCTCACTAGGTAGCTGAGGCTGGCCTCGAACCCGGATCCTCTGGTCTCAGCCTCCCCAATGCTGGTGCGCCACCACGCCCGGCACACATCCTCAATTGTTATGCATTCTCCTTTGTAGCACTGATTTTCGTGAGAACTTGCCTAAGAGAAAAGTAGTCCTTTAACCATCAGTCATCTCCCAGTTTACAAAAGAAAAGCATACCTCCGGCCCAACAGACACCTTACAAAACCTCCAGTAATAAAATACTTCCAGTAGCAAGAGAAAGACAATTTAAAATACTGATTGAAAATGTTAAGAAAGAAACTGGTGGTAATGATGGACTTTTGCAAGTCAGGTGGTTTTTTTAAGTTTTTGCTTCAAATAAAATTGAGAGAAGACACAGTTGAGGTTGGAGGATTAAACCATTTAAATAATAAATCATTGTATGCTATGTAACTGAAGGAATTAAAATATCTGAAAAATATAATTTATACAAACTCCATATGTGTCCATCTTAGGGTTTATGCAAAAAAAGTTTGTTGGTGCTTAAGTTTATAAAAACAAAAAGCTGGAATAAAATTGATGTCGAATTTTGACTCGATTTGGAAAAGAAACAACTGAAGGAAAAACTGAAGCAATTCCAGCCATCTCACTTAATGATATGTGCCCAATAAATGTTAATTTTACATTCTGATAAATTATGTACTAAGTTTTCTTAGTCAGAAGACCATGTCATCACATTCATGGATGGAAATTAATGCTGAACTTTTAGTAATATTTCTGTTGACTTAGGTCTGTGATTGTCTTGGTCATAGATAAAAATTGTGGTTTTCTTTGTTCCTTCATTTTCTTTCCTTTTTTTTTTCTGTGTTTTGTGTGTGTGTGTGTGTGTGTGTGTGTGTGTGTGTGTGTGTGTGTTTTACTGAGGACTGAACCCAAGAACACTCTACCACTGAGCTACATCCCCAGTCCTATTTATTTATTTATTTATTTATTTATTTATTTATTTTTGAGACAGGGTCTCACTAAGTTGCTGAAATTGGCCTCAAATTTGTAATCCTCCTGTCTAAGCTTCCCAAGTACTAGGAGTATAGGCATGTGCCACTGCGCCTGGCTGTTCCTTCATTTCCATTGGATAAAGCACTTAGACTTGTCGCCAGGTAAACAGCATACATTTCCTTTTCATTTATTTATTTATTTATTTATTTATTTATTTATTTATGGACTAAGAACTAAGATTTCAGATCTCACTTTTGAATCAAATTTCATATAAATTACATAATACTTATATGTTTACATTGATGTATATGCACATCTAAAAATAGATTGAAGGATAATTTTGGTTCCTATCCTTACATATAATCTTCTCGGAGACCATGAAAGAATAATATGTATGTTTTAAAATCAGGAATAAAACTTGCTCCTACTGCCTAAAAATAAAAGGTGAGTTTGCCTTCTTGAGTTGCTTACTCCATATTCTTTTAAACAAAATAGAAAAGTTCTTCAATTATTAAAGAGATTAAAGTGAAAGGGTCTACGTCAGCATGATAAAGATTTCCAAGCATGATTAAGGTTCCAATCTCATGACATGTGGAATAACCTATGTAATTATATTCCCTTTAGTGCTACAGAAAAGTCCAAGTGACTGTAATACATGCTAACTTAATCTTAGCCGCAGAAAATGTGTTTTTAATTTTCGAATTCAGCAATTTTTCAATAAAAGTTGTTGCACTTCGTCTGATCTGTTCTCAAAACACGGAAGTGCTGGAAGCCTGACCACCTGCAATAACAGATTACTGCTCTCTAAAATATTACCATACACCTACAATGTGGAGGCACAAAGCTTTGCTAAAAAAGATCTTTGTTATTTTTTTTTTTTTTTCTAAAAGAAAGAAGTGATCCCAAAGCAAAGCTGGTTTTCAGCAGCCTCTGCTCCCAAATGCAACTGGCATCAAAGCCTAATGAAAACCTGTTTGCGGACACTGGATCCAATCCAAGGTACACCATTGGCATATTCTAGATCCTTTGGGACATGACTCATATAAAAACACAAGGCTGTCATCGGACGGCTGGTGGCTCAAATAAATCAAATTTACTTTGAAAACTGAGGCATACCAAAATTTTATTAGGTGAAACTTTGGCATTTCTTATAGCCAACTTGCACATATATATTTTTATTACTTACAGCAGTTAAAAGATATGCTACCAATCATATGCGAAACAAAAAAAGATTGCAGAGTACAGTTTTTACTGGGTGGTAGTAGGAACTACCTTTTTTTTAAGTGAACTATAAATAATTAATTCATAATAGGTGGCGTCAAAGAATGTAGACCAGTGTTTGCGTAATTCACAAGCCCTGTAGTGCAAACTTCTCTGTCGCATCCTCCATTTACCAGATCCCATTACTAATCTTAAAGAATGACTTTTACCCCAAGGTGATTTCTGGCTCACTAAAACTATCAATTGTACCACACTTCTTGGGATGATGACAGATAGTGTTTATAATATGCATTTATGAGAAACAGACATGAACATACTCAAGTTCTTGATGATCTAAAAAGGATTAAACTTTAAGCTTCAGAGGTCTACTACTGCGTATGCACTGACTTGTACATTCAGTCAGTTTCAGATTCCAGCTTATGCCTTCTCTTTAGTTGACTATTTAAAACTTCTTTATTTTTAAGTCTAATGTATATCTACCTTTAAATTATGTAATTGGTCCTATAAGCCATATGAGAAAACAGGCCTTTGCCCAATGAAGAGAATATTTTCAAATTATTATCCACTTTATTTTTCTATTATTGATTTGTCAATACATAAAACCATAAAATTATACATAATCATGGGGTACTATGTGATGTTTTGATACATGTATACATTGTATAATTAATATTCACTTTTAAGGCCACATCTGTCACATTTTAAAAATGGTAGCATCAGTTTTCCTTAAGTGGAAATGGCTTTGAGAGTTTTATATGGTGAGGCATGTACTATTGTATGTATATTCAAACACACAAATTTCATTATATATTACATAGATTCCAACTGGCAATCTTGGACCAGAACTTAGAAGAATTATGTGTACCCAAAATGTCCACTTCTAAAATATTAAATTTTGCATAAATGTTATTGTTTTGAAACTATAAAATTGTGGTAAGTCGTGTGTGTGTGTGTGTGTGTGTGTGTGTATATGTATATATGTATATATGGGATTGAACCCAGAGGCATTCTACCTACAAGTTATACCCCCAGTCTGATTTTATTTCTTATTTGGAAGCAGGGTCTCACTAAGTTGCGGAGATCCTTGCTAGGTTGTCGAGGCTGGCTTTGAACCTGCAATCCTCCTGCCTCAGACTTACAAGTACTGAGATTACAAGTGTGGTGCCACCATGCCCGAATGAGTGGTATAAAATTATAAATAAAGTCAAAAGATGTATATACTCTATTAAAAGTATATGTATCATATGCTTTTAAAGTTCTTCTAGAAGTATTTTTAGATACATTCTTGCATAGCGTCTTTGATTATTTTAGTATGATTCTATGCAGGAGCAATAGCCCTTTCCTCCCATACTTCACTGGGTGAGTGGCAGCTGGTATCCCAGGAAAAATGACTTTCTATGTGCTAAAACTGTGTTTTTACTGCTGAGCACAAACTAGGTCAATGCAAAGGGTCAATTCAACTATTCTGATTGAATGTACACATTGCTTGAGGAAATCACTCGCTCTGAATACAAGTTTGACTAATCATTTGTCAAAACAGAAATCACCTCACTTGAAATATCTCGGTGATTCTCACACAGAGCCGCAGCCTCTATGAGAAAAAAAGAAGCAGCATGATTTGGCCATGAATCGCAAGGAGGAAACACATCTGTACTCAATGAATGAGGAATTGTTCAAGGCTTATTACCTGCTGTGCATGGTGCTAGAACTATGAAGAATGCCAAATAAATATGAAAAAGTGTCCTTAAATTGCATACAATCTGGTTGAAAATGCATGAGTGACTAAAGGAACTATCCCAGGAGCCATTGGAGATGTTAAGCCAATCCAGGCCCCAAAGTGTAGTCACATACATGCTTTAGGGAAGTGGGCTCTATGGGGAATTTCGGAAGGGCAGGCTCGAGATAGGAGAGAAGACAGGAGTGTCTGAGACCAACCATAGGGAAATTGATCTCACTGTGTCTATCTATGTTTGTTCTCGTTTCTTCAACCTGAATAGTCTTTTCCCTCTGAATAGATTAGTATCATAAATAAAATCAGATATAAACTGTGATGCTGGAAAAAGATTTGCCCCATTTTTAACAAAGGATTAGTGTGTGTGTGTGTGTGTGTGTGTGTGTGTGTGTGTGTGTGTGTATGTACAGATTGAACCCAGAATCTTTCTGCCTCCCAGCTATACCCCAAGACTTTTAAATTTTTTTGTTTGAGCCAGACGTGGTGGTGCATACCTATCATCCCAGGAGGCTAAGACAGGAGGATCGCAGGTTCGAGGACAGCCTCAGCAAGTAGTGAGACTCTTATCAACCTATTGAGACCCTGTTTCCAAATAAGAAATAAAAGTGGGCTGGGAGTGTAGATTGAAGGTAGAATGTCCCTGGATTCAATCCCCAACACCACTAAAAAATAAATAAATAAATAATTTTTTGTTGTTGTTGTTTGGAAATGAGGTCTCATTAGGTTGCTGAGAGTCTAAGTTGCTGGTATTGATCTTGAAACTGTGATCCTCCTGTCTCAGTCTCTGAAGTACTAAAGCCAGACAGAGACCTAGGGTGGGGGAAGAGCAGAAGACCACAAGAAGGCACCTGACAAGTGAGGTAAGTTGGGCCAGTTACTATTATTTTTTTTAATTTCATTGATAATTAAAGCAATGAAAATTAAGACCATAAATAAACTAAGTTTTTACCACCTGGATTGCCAAAAAGTAAGTAATAATTGTTAACGTCTGAGACTGCCAAAGATTGGAAGAAACAGGGACATTTGTTCACAGATAATGGGAAGATAAACTATGTAGCAATTTTGAAAGGCACTTTGGTGATGCTATTAAAGGCTATAATATATAACAATCTTTGGCCCAGAAATGCCATTGCTAAGACATTTTCTTAAGGAAGTAACTATAAATATGCTCAAAGGCTTAACAGATAAAGATAATTACAGGATTGAGATTTTTTAAAACTTGGAAACAGAGCAGGTCCAATAACAGAAGATTGATCACAATAAAGTATGAAATTAAAACCAACTTATGAAATAACATGTAATGATATAGAAATAGATCCTACATACTAATATACAGAGTGGGTTATAAAAGAATATATAAAATGCATTTAAAATTTAAAAAGGAATGTATATATATATATATATATATATATATATATATATATATATACACACACATACATACATACATATGTATACAAGAACAAGCTGGAAGTGAAACAATACTATGTAACCAGTATAGTAGTGATAATCTCAATATCTGGATCATGGGAATACAGGTTATCATATATTAGTCTTGTTTATAACTTACCAAAATAAATATATATCATTTTTGTTATTCAAAGAATTTTATTTGCAAAACAATGCTGCAAAAATATTTTGAAGCCAAATATTTTGTGCATGTTTAAGACAGTTTGTCAGGCCAAGGTTCTGCCTGATGCTTGTTAGGTGTTTTTTTCAGAGGAGTTTCTGAAAATAACCACTTTCTGCAGCAGCTTACTATGCTATCACTTTTGCTGCAGCTTCAGCAAAAGGAAATATTTAACAATTTTAAAGTGTAATGTTAAATTTGCTTTTTAAACCATCTTTTGGAATTTCTTTTTAAAAATGTCACATTTGTACTTGTTTTATCAAGTGACAGCACTTTAATTTTTTTTTTTTTTTTTTTTTTTTTTTTTGTAGTACTGGGGATTGAACTCAGGGGCATCTACCTCCAAGCTACACGTGTACCCCATACACCCCCAGCCCTATTTTTTTATTCTTTATTTTGAAACAGGGTCTCACTATGTTGCAGAAGGGTCTCACTAAGTAGCTGAGGCTGGCCTTGAACCTGAATCCTCTGGTCTTAGCCTCCTAAGTACTGGGATTACAAGCATGCGCCACCATGCCCAGCAGCACTTTAATTTTCAAAATTATAATTGATAGAAAATACATTTACAATGTGTATCATTGTGTAAAACTTTATCTGTGTATAGTAGGTTTAAGAGATCTTTTCCTTAAATATTCTTGATGGAGAAATGGGATCAGGAAGAGATTCCCTTACAGTTTTTCCTGTCTGACTCACCTCACGAGAATGTCAGGACAACAAGTCAAAGACCAAGCTGTAACCAAGCTTTGCTTCATGGCTTTAAACACAATTCACTAACTTAATTAACAGAGGACAGAGTGGGTGTCATCACATGTAATAGACAAATGCTATTGTCTTTTTAACACATGATATAACTTTTCAGCAAATATACAAGATTTCGCCAAATATATTTGCCTTTGACTATTGGAAGTGGATGTGTTTGGGGGGCACGTAGAAACATATCGCTTATCTGAGAGAAGTCAGTTGAAATTTTAGGTAATTCTAAGGAGACACGATAAAGATTATGTATAAAAACAAATTGAGTTATGGCATGATTCTGCACCAGTGTGACTCCTAATTCTAACCTAAAATGGAAGGACATTGACATGACTTGCAGAAAGTACTTGTACAAGAGTTAAAGTGTATTGTCACCCATACTTATGCTAGAAATGGAAATGCTCCTTCAGGCTGTTCGGAGTGACAGCTTTTCTTCAGGGTCAGTGGGACTTTGGGCCAGAGTCCTTTGTCAACCAGTCAACAGTAAGGCTTTTCTGTCATGAAAAATGATATATATTTTTCTCCTTTAAAGGCAGTCTTGGGAAAGGAGGAAGTTTTCTTCAGGTTTAATTTATAAGTTAGAGGAACACTTCTTCCATGAATAGAATGATTTTTATGTTTCTCATCCATCTTTTAAAAATAGCATGGAGCTTTTTGAGCATTTTGATAGGGTGATGAAAGAAGAACGTGTGTTGTGCGTAAGCAAGGGAATGAAACCCAGTAGGTACAGTAGTGCGATGCTCGATGCTCGGCTTAGAGATTCTCCTTTACAAGTTACACTCTATGTCAAGTGATTCCAAACCCTCATCCCAACCTTGCACTAGCCTCAGCCCTCTTCCAACTTCTTGGGCAAGCAGAACTCCTTCTGGTGACAATTTGGATTAAATTACTTAGCCAGTCAGACATAAGAGCTGGGAGCTGAAATGGGAATTCTAAGAATTTTGCAGTCACCTGATTTTCAACTGTGATTCTACAAAAACCTCATATAGCTTCCTTTTCAGCTAAGTGTGTGTGTGTGTGTGTGTGTGTGTGTGTGTGTGTGTGTGTGTGTGTGTGTTAGTTACTGGGGATTGAAC
Source organism: Graphiurus murinus (assembly GCA_004027655.1). Lineage (NCBI taxonomy): Eukaryota > Metazoa > Chordata > Mammalia > Rodentia > Gliridae > Graphiurus > Graphiurus murinus. The sequence continues at coordinate 21,748 of PVLC010008772.1, read as the reverse complement.
CCAGAAGCATTTTATATCTGAGTCCTAGCCTGTGTGTGTGTGTGTGTGTATATGTATATATATATATATATATATATATATATATATATATATATATATATATATATATATTTGTTTTGTGTTTGAAACGGGATCTTGCTAGGTTGCTGAGAGTCTCACTAAGTTGCTGAGGCTGGACTTGAACCTGTGATGTCTCAGACTCCCAAGTACTGAGATTACAGGTATGTGCTCAAATCATTCTTGCAGTTATCTTTGCCCCTCCTTCCTCAGCTGCTTCCTGCTTCTCGTTAAAGATTCCAGAACAGCCAACTATGGAGAGGTATTCATATTGCTGACATTTTATTAGTTTTATAAAATGCAGTGTGGCATACTCATACTCCCAAGCATTACGGATAAAACTAGAATGTCATTAGCAACACTAAGTAAGTGAGAGTGGTTGAAAGAGCACTGCAGCAGGAGTCAGGATACCAACATTCCTCTGCCGTCCCCATTCACAAGATTTGTCCTTAAACTAATCATTTCATGAAACTTCTTTGTGCTTCTGCTTCCTTCTCTGAAGGAAATGAAAGTGTTATGCTAGCTATATCCTTTCCAGCTTTAGTGGTCCGTGCATCTAAATCAGTTTGCCAACTACCTTCCAAAATCATTTTTATTTTCCTTCTTCGGTGGGACAAAACTTTTCAGCCAAGAATATCAAATGATTACAACCTGATCTGTGATAAAACGTGCTGTCAAATCTGTTGATACACATATTTTCAAAGGTGATTTTAGAAAGCCTATATGCTAGTATCTTTAACTGCTGCCTGCACAGGAAAGGCAGAATTTATCCAAAGGTAAGTGTGTGCTTATTTTATTATTATTGTTACTTTACTCCCTCCCCCCTCCAGAGTGCTCAAATTATGAACAAATCAATTATTAAGTTCTGATAAAACTCAAAGTACATTTTTTACTTTCTTCAGCTAACTCTTTGGATGATGAGAAGCTATTGAAATCTTCTGGGCAGATTTGCTACATGATCAGCTTTAGTCCTGAAGATTTGACTCTCTGTGATGGTATTGGAAGGAGTAGGAGGAAGGATTATTAAGAGAGAGAAATAAGAAGAAAATCAGCACTCTCAATGATATAAGAAATGATCTTGAACCATTTAATAATATAATGACTCATAGAACAGTTTTGGGAATTTTCTACCTACAAAATATAGTATCAACAAAATTCTCTACAACTCAGGAGTATTTGAGTAGAAGGCTAAAGAAGGGACAAAGTGACAATGACAACTTGTTTATTTTCTTCTCTTTAAAAAATTATCAATAATCTTTGGTGTTAACAATTGTCTCTGACCTGAGTTTGTTTTTGTTTGTTTGTTTGTTTTGAGATGGGGTATTTCCATGTTGCCTAAGCTGGCCTCGAATCCCTGGGCTCAGGCAATCCTCCTGTCTTAGCCTGCTGAGAGCTGGGACTATAGGTACCCAGCTATTGATATTTTCAAATGAATATTACAGTGAATTAATTTTTGCTTTTAGAAATTAATAAAGCCCAAAGTTTATTTTTATAAAAATCAAATAGTTATCAAAATTAATTCTAACAAAACAATTTTTAAAGGGAGCTTTAGAATTTATAGCTTCAGAAAATCAAACTTTCAAAAGTGTTTTGTAATATAGTAAGTGATATTTGTATGTTTTAATTTTTAGAATTTTAATTATTGAGTTAAATAGAAGTTAATGTTTCAGCAGTTGAAAATTTTCTTAATTGTTATGTGATATTTTAAAATCTTCCTAAAAATGTTGACACCCCAAAAATGCATTTGGAAAGACTCAGACATGTGGATTGTAGGAGAACTCTATGTTTAAATTGTTACACTTTTTAAAACTTTTCCTCTTCAAACCAAAAGCACAACTAATTCATTGGTAACATGTCAGGTGACAGAGACAATATTGCTCTGAAACATAAATCAAAAAGTTCTCATGGCTTAGTAATAATACTCATTTGAACATGGAGAAAAAATACTTGGAAGAACTGCATTTGCTTTGCAGAAAGCACCAAAACAATGGGGTTGAAATACTCATTTGAAATAAGTAATATGTTACACTAACACTACAGAAAGGCTTGGCATCAAGAATTCCTTCTGAACACCCTGAGATTCTGTAACATATTGTTTTATTCACAAAGATGCTCTTGTGTAGATCTGAACTACACATTTTATATTATCAAAATGGTATGCTAATGGAACTCAAGCTTCTACAGTCCTATCTATTTTCAGATAGTTGCAAAATGGCAATCAGAGTACTACTTTCTGTTTCTTTGTGTTTAGTTGCATTGGCCATGCAAAAGAAGAGTTTTGCTAATGTCTTAAAAACTGAAAGAAAAATTGAAAAACATTGGATGATTTTTTTCACTTTGCAGATTTGTCGAAGTATAGTTTTTGGCTTAAAAATGGTTTATGTTAAAATGGTTTACATCAAAATTTTCAAAGATTATGTAAAATGCATTAATATGTTAAACAGGTTAATTTAACAAAAATATACTAAAGGTTTGGTAAAGCAAATGTTTCATCTTTAGAAAACAGGCTAAAATAATTTGTTAGACATGTTTAATCTATATAATAATTTGGATCTCCTGAAAATTTTTTAAGACTAAGTAACATCTGTGTATTGTTGAGGAAAATCTTTGTCAGTATTTTGAAATATATGTTTTTTTTAAAAGAAGTTTCAACTGAATTTGAAATTTCTTGTATAACAAACTCAAATGTTATTTATCAATAAGCAAAAAGTAAGAGTTGTTAAATTTAAAATTTAAAACATGAATACATCACTCATATTCAGTTTAAAGTATTTAAATGATTTTAATTCTGCTTGATAGATATGAAGGAGTCTGTGAAATGGAAAATAAAGTGATAAATACATTTTTACCATTTGCTACCTCCTATTTGTATGAACATAGTTTCTCACAGATGATTTATATAAAACATATCACCACCATCATTAAACAACTTTGATTAGGATACATGTATAGCCAACCAAATCATAAAACTATATAATAAAATAGACCAAAGAAAGCCTTAGTTTTTTAATTTAAAAATTTAAAAAGGTTTTATTTGGAATTTGTGTACAAATTCAATTTGTAATATCCCCTTTGATTTTGTGTCTTGCTTGACATATCTGTATAAGACAGAGAAAAAAAAAGTGTACATATATATATATATTTTTTTACCAACCCCATATAGGAACCTCCAAAACACTCTGCAGTTTAACCTGGTGTGCTGTGCAACCATTTAACTGAGCATGAATACATTTGAGAAGTCCTTCCCAGGGAATTGGACTTACCTAATTGTTGGTAAAGTGTAGTAAAGCAAATGAGAAGTAAGCTCAGGATAATCCCCAAATTAAGAATATTACCAAGGAGAAAAAAAATCTGTTGATCATAGCTCAACTTGTTTCTCAGTTTATAAGACTTAGAGAAGGTATGAGAGGAAGCATGCTGTCTGCTTAGATGTTCTATATAAAGATATTCCCAAGGCAAGCCTTCCAATGGCACCGAGCCTTTCCAAGTTTCTCTAACAGGGCTCCTAGTGCATTAAGGGTGGAAACTCGTACTGGGTATTCCCTGTGGTTTTTCAAAAAGACCATGTTAAAGATCGTCTGAAGCTGTAGTCAGTGACTAAATCTTACATAACTTGAGAGAGTTTTGGTATTTGGGAAACAGCTTCAAAGCTTCACTCTTTTGGGGACAATCTGAGAACAGGAAGGGAAGAAGCATGTATATACTCTTAAAACAGCATACATCAGTGAATCAACATTCATATTAAATTCCTCACCTGAGTGGCGATACATATCAGAATGTAAACTGTAGAGACACAAAGAATCTTTTAAAAAAAATGCTATTTTAAAATCCCATATAGGAAATAGGCCTGAAGTTTTAAATAAGTATTCCAATAACTCCTATTTCTTAGGACTTTTATCTCATCTATCGTTTGAGGATCTTCCAGGTTCAATATTGTGTGCATCGAATTACTCCATGTTCTTGTATGTTTCAGAGAGTCTGAAGAGACAAAATAAAATTCTTTCTTTTTGATCTAAAATGGCATTTCCTATAGAAGAACAAAAAGCCACAAGAAAGTTTTAAGGCTCCTGCAATTAATGTATTACAAAACCTGGAGAATCTAAAACTGAGCATGATTTCCAAGGAATGCTTTTCTGAAGCTGCCGGAAAGGGCAGAATCAAAAGGAATACCTATATGCCTACAAAGAGAAGTAAGACTCCATGCTGGACTGCAAATAATAACCTGCGAGCTACTGAAGGCATGAGAATAACTCATAAAAAGCCATTGTAAAGCATTGTGTAAAGTGTTACTGCCATTCAAATGCTCTATGATGACAAGAGAAGTTCTTCAGGGACTGGTAAAGAGCATGCAGTGTTGGAAGAGGAACTATAAGGAAAAAGGAAAGAAAACAGGGCGGATATAAAGACCTCATAAACGTAGGCAAAGAAAAAAATGGACAGTTGTGAGCGATAAAGGAAAAAAAGGCTTACGAAATTTATGTCCCAATTTATTAGAATAAGCAGCTCATTTTTAATTTTTTAGGTGACTTAAACCCAAATGGGAGTTGTGTTTATAAAGACATTTTCACATATATATGCAAATGTAGAAAAATATTAGTTCTACTATTTTATAGGACTGATAGTATTTTTAGAGAAACATGAGCTAGCAAGGATTTACCATTTCTGCATAGTCATATAAGCTACTACCATGAAGCAGCCTATATGAGACAGAAAGGAACTGTATATGGTGGCGCACGCCTGCAAACCCAGTATTTGGGAAGCTGAGACAGGAGGATCACAGGTCCAAGACCAGCTTCAGCAATTTAGTGAGACTCTCAGCAACCTAGTGAGAATTTGTTTCAAATAAATAAATAAGTAAATAAGCCCACAGTGATGGGGCACACTAGTAATCTCAGTACTTGGGAGACTGAGATAGGAGGATTAAAGGTACATGGCCAGTCTCAGCAACTTAGTGGAGGCCCTCTGAAACATAGTGAGACCCTTGTTTTAAAATAAAAATAATAATAAAATAGACCTGGGAGTGTAGTTTGAAGGTAGACTGCCCCTGAGTTGAATCCCTAGTACCACCGATAGATAGATGGATAGATAGATAGATAGATAGATAGATAGATAGATAGATAGATAGATAGATAGATAGATAGATAGATGATAGACAGACAAACATAAATAAATAAAGGAGGCTTGGGGTTAGATGGGGATAGAGTTCAGAGGTAGAATACCTCTGGGTTCAATCTTGTATACCACACACAAAAACCAACCAACCAAACAAACAAACAGCAACAACAAAAACATCAGAAGGGTAAGATGTTCAGCAATCTTCATTACTCTTCTGCCAAAATCAAGGTCTTTGGAAAACAGCCTTGATAGTCAAAACTTGTTTCTCGAGCCGGGCATGGTGGCGCAGGCTTGTAATCCCGGCATTTGGGAGGCTGAGACCGGAGGATCCAGGTTTTCGGCCAGCCTCAGCTACCTAGTGAGGCACTCTGCAACTTAGTGAGACCCTGTTTCAAAATAAAGAATAAAAAATAGGGCTGGGGGTATAGCTCAAAGGTACAATGCCCCTGAGTTCAATCCCCGGTACCGCAAAAAAAAAAAAAAAACTTGTTTCTCAAGAATCTAAACTTTTACAGAATAATAATAACAATAATGATGATGAAGAATGACCAACAGAATATATTTAATTCTCCTAAATTTTCTTTTAGATCTGAAGTAATCTATAAATTACCTGCTAAACCACTATCATGGGGAAGGCTCTATGAAAATGGTATATTTAATCAAAACGAAGAATAAAGAAAGGGTACTTATGTAAATCAGATACAGGTTTCTCCATTCTTCAGAATGGATTTCTTACTCTTTCACTGCCTTGTTTGGAACTTGTATGTTCTTAATTATCTCTAACCTCTTCAGCAAGAGAAAGAGGAATAAAACATCAGTGATGCTACAATGTTCTCTTAACAATTATGCATGCCCATTTTAACAAAAAGGTTAAAATAAAAGGATTAGGGTCAGAAGATATGTTGATTCTGTCTGCTTTTATCCATTTCACAGTGCTCATCTTCCAGGAAGCACATCTCACACTGTGGATTCAACTTTCCTGTGTATTATCTAGCTCACTATTGTTCCTCATAGGGTCCAGGCTATCTTGTTTAAATTTTATACAGACTACATTAAAAAGTGACCTGCAGACTCCTCATTTCCCATTCACTATGAAGAAAAAGTGACAGGAAGAGATAGGAGGAAGAAAGAAGGAAGCAAAATCGAGTAAGAGAGAAAGAGAGAAGAGAATGGAATGGATTTTCTCTTGTACAATCTGACTCTGAAGAAAACATCTGCCTAGATGTTTAATGCTGAGAATGACTTATTAACACCGTCCAAAGTTAGAGGAAGTGGAGAGGAAAGAAGTGCACACTTTTTGAAAATTGAGAAATGAAGTGAATGGATAAAATTACATTTCTTCAAAAAGTACAATATATAAATGTTATTGCTAGAAAAAGTAAAAGAAAGAAAAACATGTATATATTTAGGCAGAAATCATGGAGATTTCAAATTCAGAGTAATTTATACTAATTGAACAGGCACCAGTCTAAAATGATAAAATTAAGCCGGGTGTGCTGTGATCCCAGTACTTGGAAAGCTGAGACAGAAAGATCACAGATTCAAAATCAACCTCAGGAATTTAGTGAAACTCTTAGCAACCTAGTGAGATGCTGTTTCAAAATTAAAAAACAAAAACGGATAGGGTTGTAACTCAGAGGTATAATACCCCTGGGCTCAATCTTCAGGAAACATAGATTCACAAGTTATGGAGAATTGGTGATGAGCAGAAAGAGGCCAAATAAATTATAAACAGTAAAGAGGATCCACGCATAGCAGGAAACTTCAGACTGCCTTTGGGCTATGCAGGAGAGACAGTGACCACAAAAAAAGTTTACTGCCAATGCACCTCCTGAATTCCAGTGATCAAAAATGGCTGGTTTTAATAGCAGACACAGAAGAAACAGAGACAGAGGGAAAATGTGTTATCCAAAATAACCAAAGCACTTTCTTAAACCAAAGGAAAATATTCTGAAAGTCATTTACTCTTCTTTCAGCTCCTGGCTTGAGAAAGGAAACCTAGTAAAGCTTTCCAGAATAATCAGGATATAAGAAGGACTATAGATAATGGAGGAGAAATCCCAGTGGAGCAAAGGAGGTGGTCTAGGGGAAGGTGGTTTGTGTGTGTGGGAGGAGAGAATTAATGAAGGAAACACTTCCATTGATGTTATATATATATATATATATATATATATATATATATATATATATATATATGAGAATACCAATGCTAATCTCAATATCCTGTATGGGGAAGGGGAGGAGTAGGAAGAGAGCCAGGGGGAAAACTCTGTTGTGTACATGTATAAACTGAATTATGATGTGAGACTACAATTCATCAATAAAATTATATATATTATATTGTTATATAATGTATGTTATTGTTAAACAATTATTTTAAGTATATTATTAAGATATTTTATATATTATATTAAATAAAAATATAAACATATTGAATACATACTATAAACATATTAAAACAAAAATATATAATATATAATTTTATATAATACATATTATATATTATTTTTGAATAATTATTTAAAACACATTATCAAAATTATGTATTTTTTAAACTCTCCAGAGTAGAGGCTGCTCTGGGGTCACTCTTAGCAATCTGCTTTACCTTGCAGTTTAAATTTTATTTATTGGATTCAAACCCACTCCCACTGCTACCCTTTAGGTTCCTTTTTCTGTTCTCATTCTTGATGAAGACAGAACCTCTCGTTCTCTAAATTTTAATGCCCAAGTACAATCTTAGCACCCACTTCTATAAGAACAGTAGAATTTCCAGAGACAATGACTTCTTAAGTTAGGAAAACAGTTGCTTTCTTCCACAGAACATGCATTCAGAGAGGGCGCTCATTGGTCTCAGGAGAGCGTCCTGGAGAACTGCACTTAGGCAATGATTTCATAGAGTGGACCATTCATCCTAAGCCAAGGAGCTGGCGTTCTCTCTTGCTTTTGAAAATCTTAAAATGTTCTTTAATGTTACTTAATGGTCTTAGTTAATGGTCTGTGGCAGCTTCCAGATAAAGAAAGTGGAAACTGAGGCTTTTGCCTTGAATTTGGGAATCCTGGTCATTTCTGGTGGAGGTGGAAGGCCACTGAATTCTTTCAAAGTTGAAAGAAAATGTTGGAGATATCTGATACTATACTTAGCCTTTTGGCACTTTTTTTTCCAAATAATATTGTACTCATGTAATAAACCAATATAGTTTTGAGAATAATCACAGTCCATTTTAAAAAAAATATATTTAGTGAAAAGTTTATGACTTATACTGTTAATGGGGAGGTCAGACTTAAACTTAAGACACAATGAAAGAAGCATCAAAACAGAGACAGAACTCAATCAAACCTGTGCTGATGGTATTATTGGCTTGTTTGTTTTGTTTATGTTGTTGTTGTTTTAGTACTGGGGATTGAAACTGGGACATTCTACCTCTGAGCTAACCTTCAGCCCTTTTTTATTTTTTATTATGAAATAAGATCTTGCTAAATTGCAGAGACTCTCACTTAGTTGCTGAGGCTGGCCTTGAACCCAGAGGCCTCCTGTTCAGCCTCCCAAGTACTGGGATTACTGGCTTGGACCAAGACACCCTGCTTAGGTCTTAAGTTTTATTGTGTGATCTTTCTGGACATTTTATCCAGACAAAAAGCTCCTCAAATATTTCCTCTTAGCTTAAAATTTATATACTTAGGAATACTCTTGAGGGGCTGCATTTTTTCATTTCCATCATGTTTAGACTATACTAATGTATATTGTATACAGTCCGATGTAAGAGAGTGTTCTCTGGTGCTATGTTAAAGTTCTTCCAACTAAACATATACAACATGCTACATGGTCTTGAAAAAAACCCCTGCAATTTGTTATAATCTTGTGCTGTAGACTAGGATTATTCCCATTTTGAAGATGGAAAAGCTGAGGCACAAAGTTTAGTTACCTGCCCAAGTTTACAAAGCAATGAACAGGTGTGCCTGGAATCTAATCTAGGCAAACCAATTCCTAAGTTCACTAGTTTGATCCAACTGTATATTGTTGAAAGTTTTGTAATTATTTTAGGTTATATATTTGAAATGGTTTCTAACGAATGAAGGAGATTGGTAGAAAGTGAGTTCTGCCATATCTGATCATTCTTTAGATTCAAGTTTTGAAGTGCCAAATATTGGGTTAGATGCAGGGAATATAGAAAGTACAGAAGCCAGTCACTGCACTCATGAATTTAAAAGCCTAGTCAGATCCTCACAATTGGAATGAGAACATCAAGGCATTCAGATGCAATAGTGAATGATAGGAGGGGGTGCAGTGTATAAATGCAAAGCAATGGAGTGTTGAAATGGGCAGCTGTCTCAGAAACTACAACTGAGCAAAAGTGGAACATCCTTTTCTCATATGAATGGACACATTAAATCTTGTAATAATGTAGGCACATCAGGCAGATTAGAATTACCCCTAGTTTGCTAACCATTCCAGAGCTAAAATATAGCCCATCAAGAATGTTTCAGATGTATACCTAAGTCACTTTAGTGAGTCATAAGAGAAGCAGCATCTGTATTTAGTCAACTTTGCTGGAATCTACTGGGTGTATGAAAATATTAGGAAACCCCTCTATCAGTGATGAACAATCATGCTCAGCAGAATAAAGACTCATTAACAAAAGCTTTGGGGAGTGGGGATGGGGGAAGTGAGTTGAAGATTAAAGCCAAATCAAAGTATTGATGAGTTGCTGTTGCAAGAGTAAGAGGTTCTTTAGTATGATATGTAAAGAAAATTAGTACAAGTTAGTTCATGGAAAGACAGTGAAAACAAAATTGCTCCTGATGTCATCTAATTTAAAATTTTCTATTATTTATTACCATTTAGAGATGAAGAACAAGAAAAAAAACTGGAGAAATTGATTCATTAGGTTGTAATGATGAGTTTCAAAGACAATTCCTAATGAAAAGCAGAAATTTTCAAAAAATAAAAAACCCTAAATCACATTTCTGTTTAAAATCTGTAGTGAGGCTCTGATTCTTTTGAAGTCTACTGAACTCTAATATGTTCTTGCATTGGCTGTCAAATTATGAGTTAAATTTGTGCTATATTTTATGAGGTAAAGTGTTAGTTGCTTTACCTGAAAAAAATTAATTATGGAAAATTGAAGAAAGAAGATTGAAAGCAAAAAGTACAAATTATTAAAATTTACTATACATGCACTGCTTTAAAAAGGAACATGCACATATTTTCACACATTAAATTTGGATAAAATACATGTGAGCAAAACATGCCAAAATACTAACAGATTTATCTCTGTGAAGTGATTGAAAACATTTTTCTTTTTTCTTTATACTTTTCTTAATTTCTTGAAAGTTTCCACAATGAGCTAGTATTGCTTTTATAATTAGAATAAAACATATTATTTAAAAATAGACACGTGTTCTAGAAGAAATGGATTACAGGACAGTAAACTGCATACGTATTAGAAACTCAAATTGTTAGTCATGTATAGCCAGAGTATACAAAGAACAAATCAAGCCACATAAACTTAATAGCTTCTTTTTGGCTTGAACTGTAAGATTCAGCAGATGTTATAATGGAATTTTAGTAAAGAACATGATATGGTCTCAGGAGATTTTACTGACAAAATGCATTTAAGTCTGTTCGGATCAGAGAAACTGCACTTTGTTGAAAAACAGCGTTGAAAGTCTATAAACAAAAGGAAATAATGACTTGATCAAGGAAGGATGTTAATGAAAGAGTTGCAGCATCAATCAGCAATAAGCCTTAGGGAACAATGACGTAGCCTGGGTAGCACATGGAATAGTTAAGACAAAAGACACTGGTGAGAACTAAGAATGGGAATATGGGCGGGGGGGGGGAGGGGCGATTATTACGTACAATACTTTGTACAAAGAATTGTGCTGGAGTTTTTGTTTGTTTGTTTTCTCTTTTTGTGGTACTGGGATTGAACCCAGGGGCATTCTACTCCTGAGCTACCCCCGTAGCCCTTTTTATTTGTTTGTCTTGAAACAGGGTCTCACTAGGTTACTGAAAGTCTTTCTGTGTTGCTGAGGCTGTTCTCAAACCTGCAATCCTCCTACCTCAGTCTCCCATATACTGGGATTACAGGTGTATGCCACCATACCTGGCTAGAGTCTTTAATGTATTATTCTCTTTTAATAAATGCACAGTAACCCTATAAGGTAGGAATTCTTTCCAGTTAACAAATGAGGAAATTAAGAATAACAAAAGACATCAAACATACAAATAAGGAACACTGACAAGCATATTTACTCATTTATTTAGTTAGAAGTGATTTGAAAAATAAAGCCAATCAACAGTTGCTACCTAATACATGGAAAAATCCATAGAAATTAGTGTTAACCGAAATGCTTTATATAATGTGAAAGGAAAAACTTGTGGATTTTTTTTCTTTAGGGTAGGTTCTACATTTACCCTTAATAACCAGGAGACAAGGACAGTCAGTTATTTGTCCTTATCACACAAGTATGGAGATGTTGTACCTGGATCATTATATCTTGTTAAGAGAAATTTATTTTAGCAGAGAATGAAGTCCATAAAAATACTGAAGTCCATAAAATACAGGTGGGGAGCCTGACTAAATGTTGACTCAGATGAGTCATAACTTATATGAAAAGCATAAGCACTTGGGAAAATGATGTGGCCTGATCTAAGCTGGATAAGTAGGATAAGTAGGATAAAAGAAAGGAAGGGGAAACAATGTCAAATGTCAATAAAACTTTCCAATAGTGGGAACTATCAAAACCAGAAGATTTGTTCCCAAAGGAAGCTCGTGATTTTGGAAAATTTAATACTCGACTGAGTAAATATGAAAGAATAAGTAATAGAGAATGGTTCTAAATTTTATGCTTCTATAAATTCATTTATAAATAAATTATTGGGCAATGAGGTCTCATTTATTCATCAGCATTGGAGGACAAGCTGTTCCAAAAACATCAGCTCCCCTGATAATGCAAGCCTTGCACTCGGCACAGATTTTTCTTTAATTTCAATCTAATGGAAAATTGCTTAAATTTGCATTACTTGGATCCTTGGCTTCTTAAAGATTCCAATATGGAATGGTGACACAAGATGACAGAACTGTGTGGAAAGGCCCCTGGACGGTAGGGCAGCACAGCAGAGCTCCAGTCCTGCTGCAGGTAGAGTGGCTGTGACCTGGAGTACTGCCTGTCCTTCTGGTCCATGATATATTTTAAAATACCTACAAATAAAGGTTCAGAAGAAAATTATATCTAAGGTTTCTTCTTCATGTACTTGCTCCAGTTCTAACTATCTGCTATCATATTGCACTATAATATTTGTTGTCTCTGTCTTAAATCTTTTTTACATACTTTTCAGCTAATAGACCTGAAGCTGAGGTTCTGTGTATGGTGCCTCACTCCCTCTGTGAGTAAAAGACATGCGCTTGGTAACAACACTTTCCCTTCACACTCAAAAGCTCGGTCACACTAGTTTTTTACAATTACTTTCAGATTTACAGGCAGACATCTAAAACTGAGGCTGCTGGAAGTCAGATTACCAGATCAAGGGAATGAGACTGTATATGAACTTTGGGAAGTTCAAACCAGTGATGATAATAACTATCGAGCTCTTTCTATGTACAAAGTGTTTTGCTGAGCACTTTCCATGAATATCTCACTGATGCTTCACAATATTCTTCTGAGACAGATGCTATTATTACTTCCATTTTAGGGATAAGGAAGTTGAGGTTTAAAAGAACTGATTGGCATGTGTGGTCATATTACTAGAAGTATAGCCTATGGATTTAAACCAGGCAATCCGACTGCAGGGCCCATGTTGTTCTTAAGCACTAAGAATATTTCCTCTACAAATGTAAAATAGTTAAACAGATTTTGAATGCTTTGCTATTTCATATAATACACAGTTAATATTATTGTGCATGCCTTCCTCCAGAATGACCCTTCTTTCCTACCTCCCTGCCTCTCACCAGGCAACTACTGGCTAGAATTCCATCACTGTAGATTAATTTATGTTTTATAGAATTCAAAGTAAATGGAACCAAAATATATATATACCTTTGCATGTGTGTGAGGGGTCTGGATTCTTTCACTTATCATAATTACTTTGAAATTCATCCATGTTGTGTTTACTGATAGTTAATTCCTTTTTATTATTAAATACTATTTTATTGCCTGGATCTATAGCAATTTATCCATTAACCTCGTTCGCCTGTTGATAGACATTAGGGATGCCCCAGTTTGCAGCCATTACAAATAAGGTCACTATGAACCTGTATGTGCAGGTCTTTATAGCAACATTAGCTTTCATTTCTCCTGCGTAAATATCTGGAGTGAAATGGCTACCTCCTATGATAAATATGCATTTTACTTTTTACCAAAATTACCAAACTACTTTCTAAGTGATCAGACCATTTTACATTCCTAGAAGAGTTCTAGTTTTTTTCACACTCTCACCGGCAATTAGTATGGTCAGTCTTTTAAATTTAGTCATTTGGGGGGAGTATCGTGGTAGTTAGTTGTGATTTTTAAAATATTTTTATTAATGCATTGTAATTATACATCACAGTGATGTTCAGAGTGATGCAAACAAACATGCACACAGGGTGTGTTTCCCTTCAGATCCCATCCTGCTGCCCACCCCTCCTGGTATATATTAGTGAGATTGGTAGCGATGCCTTCATGCATGGATGGTGGTATTTGAACTGCTCACTTCATTGGTTCCCCCCCCCCATGTCCTTTCCCTTGTCCTCTTCCACTCGTCTACTGGTCTCTCTCCTGAATTATCTTAAGTCTCTTGTGTTTCCTATTTGCTCTCTAGCTTCCACATATAAGGAAAAACACTTGGCCCAGACTTTCTGAGACTGGCTGATCTCACTTAGCATAATCTCTAGTTTCATCCAATTTCCTGAAAATGACAGAATGCTGCTCTTCTTTATAGTTGAGTAAAATTCTATTGTGTGTATATACCACCTTTTCATGATCTTTTCACCAATTTAATTTGAATTTTCCTAGTGATGAATGATGTTGGGCATTTTTTTTTCATGTTTCTTCTTGTCATCAATTTAGCTTTAATGGTGAGAAGTTTGCTCAACTTTTTTACCCATTTTTTAAAAAGTTGGTTATTTTATTATTGAGTTTTGAGACCTCTTAATATATTTTAGATAAAAGTCCTTTTATATGTATGATTTGAAAATGTTTTCTTCGATTCCATGGTTTTTCCTTTCATCCTCTTAATATATTTGAAAGCAAAACTTTATAATTTCAATTAAAAAAATCACCATTTTTATTTTATATGGATTGGCTTTTAGTGTTATATCTAGAAAATTTTGGCTAACTCACAGTCACAAAGATTTTCTCCTATGTTTTCTCCAGAGGTGTTATAGTTTTAGGTATTACGTGTGTGTGTGTGTGTGTGTGTGTGTGTGTGTGTGTGTGTGTGTGTGAACATATATACATATATATATGTAGTGCGAGTATGATTTGAAATTTATCTTTTAACACATGGGTTGCTGTAGGTTAGATCTGGAATGTCCTCCAAAGGTCTACCATGTGGTAAAGGCCTAATCTCCATCGGGGAGTTATTGGGAGGTGAGGGGTGGGGTCCAGTGGGAGGTGCTAGGCATTGGGGCCACGCTCTTGTGGAGGACAGTGGAACTCTGCCCCCTCCTGAGGCAGAGTTTCCCTGTCACTATGAGATGAATGGATTTTCTTTGGCACACATTCCCACCATGATGTTCTATGCCACCACAGACCCAATAGCAGTGGAACCAATTGGTTATGAAACCTGGAACTTCCAAAACTGCAAGCCAAAATAAGATTTTTCTCTTTATCTCAGGCAGGTGTTACAGCAACAGAATTCTGATTGACACAGAGGTCAATTGGGATATCAGTTGTTGAAAAACTTTTATTCACTGTATTGCTTTTGCATCTTTCCAAAAACTCTCTGATTCTCTCAATTTATCTATTGTTACACTACTATTTCACTGTCTGGATACCTGCAGCTTTATAATAAAGCTTGAAATCAGGTAGAGTTGGTGCTCCAAATTGCTCTTACATTTCAAAGATGGCTTGGCTATTCTATGTCCTTTGTGTTTCAGTATGAATTTTAGAATAAGCTTGTTAACTTAAAATATCTGCTGGATTTTATTGGAATTGTACTGAATATATAGGTTAACTTGGCAAAAATGGACATCTTAACAATATTGAAATATTGAATCTCTAACTTATGAACACAGTGTAAATGTATATTTGTAGGTTGTTGTGTGTGTGTGTGTGTCTGTGTGTGTCTGTGTGTGTCTGTGTGTGTCTGTGTGTGTCACTGGGGATTGAACCCAGGGGCATTCTACCTCTGAGCTACACTCCCATCCCCATTTTTATTTTGGAACTGGCTCTCAGTAAGTTGCTGAGGACCTCTAAGTTGCTGAAGCTGGGCTCAAACCTGTGACACACATGTCTCCACCTCCCAAGTACTGGGATTACAGGAGTGCATCACCACACCTGGCTGATACAGGTCTTTAACTTCTCTCAGTAATATTTTATAGTTTTAGTGTGTAAGTCTTGCACTTATTTTGGCAGATTTATCTCTATGTAGTTCATATCTTTGATACTATTGTAAATGGCATTATTTTAATTATTTAAATTTCTATTTTTCCTTAGTGAGCAATTTATGTCCATGTATTGATTTTGTATACTATAACATAGCTAAACTCACTTGTTAGTTCCAGTAGATGTTCATACGTATTATAAAATTTTCTGCAAACACAGCTATGTAATCTGCAAAGACAGTTTTACTATTTTATTTCCAAAAGATGGCTTTTGCATCTTTTTCTTGGCTTATCACATTGACTACAACCTTTCCTACAATTGTGCATAGAAGACATCCTTGCCTTCTTCCTGATCTCACAGGAGAAGGCATTCAGTGGTTTCATATTGCAGAATATTCATAGACATCCTTTTCCTAGTTGAGAAAGCTACCTTCTATCTGTAGTTTGATGAAAGCTTCTTTTCGAAAAACCACAAATTAATGTTAAGTTTTGTCTAATGTTGTTTCTGTGTCTATTGAAATGATCATTTTTTTTTCTTTTTTAGTTTGTAGATATCATGGATTACACTGATTGATTTTGAATGTTAAACTTATTTTGCATTCCTGGGATAAACCACACTTGGTCTGAAAGTACAGTCATCCTCTTGGATCCAAGGGAGATTGGTTCCAGAACTTCCCATGAAAACCAAAATCTTCAGATGCTCAAGTTCCTTCTATTAAATGGCATAACATTTGCATATTACCTATGCATATCTTCCCATACACTTCAAATCATCTCTCAATTACTTATAATAGCTAACACAATGTAAATGCTTTGTAAGTGGCTTTATACTATATTGTTTAGGGAATAATTATAAGGAAAAAAAGTCTGTATGTGTCCAGTACAGATGTAATTTTTTTTCCCAAACATTTTTTATCTCTGATTGGTTGAATTCACAGCTGTGGAACTCATGGGTATTGAGAGGTAATTATATATACTTTTAAAGACATTGGTGGATTCTATATACTAAGATTTTCTTAATAACTTTCTATATTTATATTCATGAAGAATATTGACTTATAGCTTCCCATCTTTGTGAAGTTTGTTTCACAAGGTAATGTTGGCCTCAAGAATGAGTTGGGAAGAGGTTTCTCCTCTCAAATTTTATGAGAGTTTGTGTAGAATTGGTATTAATTCTTGATTAAATATTTGGTGGAATTTAATAGTAAAGTAACCTGAGTCTAGAGTCTTTGTGGAAATTTTTAAACTACAAAGTCTATTTTAAAAACAGATATTGAATTTGTCAGGATATCTATTTCTTCTTTTTAAAAATTTTATTGGTGCATTGTAATTGTAACATGAGAGTGAACTTATTAGTGTTATAGTCAATACATATGTACCATTATTTGGTCTGTTTGCTTCCCAGTGTGTTCCCTTTCCCTCCCTTCTCCCTGCCTGTGCAGCATACAGAAATTAATAGTGATATATTCATATATGCATAAAACATTATTTTATCTGTTTCCTTCCCTGTACTCCCCATTTCCCTTCCCTCCTCCCTTTCTTAGTTCCCTTTTTCTTTTCTATTGATCTCTCTCCTAATTTACATGATAACCCTTTTCTTTCCTTTTTTCTTTTTAGTTTTTGCATATGCGAGAGAACACACAGTTCTTGCTTATCTCAATATGGTATTCTCCAGTTTCCTCCATTTTCCTGCAAAGGATGGGAATTTTCTTCTTTCTAGCTGAGTAAAACTCCATTGTGTGTATATACCATGTTTTCTTTATCCATTCATCTATTGATGGGCACCTAGGCTGGTTCCATAACTTAGCAATTATGAATTGTGCTGCTATAATCATGAGTATGCATATATCACTGTACTAACTGGTTTTTAATTCTTTTGGAAAGATACTAAGGAGTAGTAAAACTGGTTCATATGGTGGTTCCATTTCTCGTCTTTTGAGGAAACATCATAGTAATTGTACTAACTTACAATCCCACCAACAATGCATAAACATTTCTTTTTTACCCCACATCCTCGACAGCATTTATTATTGTTTGTATTTTTTCTTTCCTTAATGTATCTTTACTTGGTTTAGATATCAGGTAATACTGGCTCCATAGAATGCATTTGGGAATATTCCATCCTTTTAAAATTTGTGGAATAATTTGGGAAGCATTGGCATTATTTTCTCTTTGAAAGTCTGGTAGAATTCAGCTGGGAATCTATCTGGTCCTAGGCTTTTCTTTGTTGGAAGGCTTTTAATTACTGCTTCAGCCTCTTTTATTGTTATTGATCTGTTTAGATTTTCTATATCCTCTTGGTTCAATTTAGGTAACTCATATGTGTCTACAAATTAGTTAGTTTCTTTTAGTTTTTTAGAACATAAGTCTCCTCCCCCATCCATAGTACTAGAAATTGAACTCTGAGCTACACCTCAGCCTTATTTTTATTTTTATTTTGAAACAGGATCCCACTAGGTTGATGACAGTCTCACTACTTCCTGAGGCTGTCCTCAAACCTTCGATCCTCTTGTCTCAGCCTCCCAAGTACTGGGAGTAAAAGCATGCATCATCACACCCAGCTAGAACATAAATTTTCAAAACAGTTCCAAGTAACCCTCTGATTTCTGAATTATCTGTGGTGCTATCTCATTTTTCACCTCTAATTTTATTAATTTGGGTCTTCTCTCCTTTTCTTTTGGTTATCAATCTTGTTTATCTTTACAAAGAATAAGCCATTATTTACATTGATTCTTTGTATTATTTTTGTACTCTAACTAATTTTAACTCTAATCTTAATTATTTCCTACCGCCTATGGACTTCAGAATTTATTCCTGTTTTTCAAGGGTTTTGAAATGCATCATTAGGTTGTGTATTTGGATGATTTTTTTTTTTAATGTAGACAGTCAAATCCTATAAACTAACATCTTAAATACCTTCATAGTTCTAAAGATTTTGGTAAGTATGATGTACCTATATTTTAATTTGATTCTAAGAATTTTCTAATTTCTTACCTTATTTCCTCTTTGATCCAGTCCTCACAAAAAAGTATATTATTAAATTTCCCTGTATTTATTAAATTCCTATGGTTCTTCTTCTTTTTCTTCTTCTTCTTCTTCTTTTTTTTTTTTTTTTTTTTTTTTTTTTTTTTTTTTTTTTTTTTTTTTTTTTTTTTTTTTTGCAGTACTGGGGATTGGGGATTGAACTCAGGGGCTTTCTACCTCCAAGCTATACCCCCAGCCCTATTTTTATTCTTTATTTTGAAACAGGGTCTCACTAAGTTGTGGAGTGCCTCACTAAGTAGCTGAGGCTGGCCTCGAACCCGGATCCTCTGGTCTCAGCCTCCCAAATGCTGGGATTACAAGCATGCACCACCACACCCAGCTCCTATGGTTCTTCTTGCTGTTTTCATTCCATTATGATCTGAAAAGATGCAAGGGATTATATCACATTTTGTTTTCGTATTTTCTAATACTTGCTTTGTGGCCTATAATATGGTCCATTTTGGAGACGGTTCCATGAACAGTTGAGAAGAATGTGAATCTGGCTCTCCCACAGATGTCTATTAGGTCCATTTGGTTTATAGTATTATAGGATTCACAGAGAAGAAGCATATAGACAAGGAACAGGAGGAAAAGAAAGCAGGAATAGGAAGAGGAAGAAGAAAAAAAGTCTTATTCTTAAGGTTCATATGATATATATATATCTTGATTTATGCCCTATATCCTGATATTATATATTGTGATATATAATATTATTTTTAAAAGTCATTTTCTTTCAGATATCTTCCAAATTTCTTGTCTACCTAAAATGAATATATCACTTCAAATCTCACTATGATTTATAATTACAATGCACCAATAATAGTGTAACAATAAAAAAATTAATAAAACTGGCAGTATACAATATAAACGTGAAAAGAAAAAGATACAGTACAATTTACAGTAGCCCAGTAGTCATAGAATCAGCCTAGATGTCTATCAACAGATAAATGTGTGTGTGTGTGTGTGTGTGTGTCTAGATGATCTTTGACCAACAAGTTTTCAATTACTAATTTATCACTGCCATTATCAATTGTGTGGTTGTTGTTTATTATGAAGTTGATCAAATGGAAATACAATCATAAACAGTGGAAAGGTCAGAATAAAAGAACTTATAGAACTATCTTTACAAGGGCTTCCTCATACAAGTAACTAGAAAACAGTTTAATTTATTGGTGTCATTAATAATCCCAGTTTTTTTCCTATTCAAGGAAACAAAATAAAACATACTTTCTAGTTCACAGGAGTCATTAAGCACAACGTGGGAGTACATAGATGGGGCTTAAAGGCAATTACTGCAATATTGTAAAATAAGGAAGAAGCTAGAAAACCTAAAAATTGATACATTTTACACAGATTTTCTTGCATCAAATACAGAAATCTGTTCTTGAAGAAATATGATTAGGATTTGCAAATAATTTGTGGTAGGAAAGCAATGTGAAATGGGGTCTTTCTTTTATGAGTGTGGATGTTCTAACTCAAATGAAACTAAAACTTGAGCAATATATCTGAGCAAATTCTTTCCTTCTTACAGCCCTTACATGCACTGAAATTATGAAGTATCACTTCTCACAGGAAACTTAAATATTATCTCCTAAATCGTGTGTGTGTGTGTGTGTGTGTGTGTGTGTGTGTGTGTGTGTGTGTGTGTTAGGGATTGCACCCTGGGCATTCTATTTCTGAGCTCCACACTTAGCCCTATTTTTTTTTTTTTATTTTGAAACAGGGTCTCAATATGTTGCTGAGAGTTTGGCTAAGTTACCAAGGCTGCTCTCAAATCTGTGATCTTCCTGTCTTAACCTCCCAAGTACTGGGATTATAGGCATGCATCACCATGCTTGGTTACCTAAATCTTATTAAAAGTATGAACTAGTGGTACTTAGGATGCCTCATGAACTGAGGGGTTCCCCATAGTGGAGATCTTTCCACCATTTCTAGAGGAGCGGGTAGCATTAGCATCATCCAGGAGATTCATGAGCTGGGTTGAGGCTTAGGGCAAAAGGATCTTCAAGGTAATTTCTAGGTCTAAAAACTTTTTAATCCTAAACTTTCCATTTTCTCATGATTTTGTAAACTCACAGATTCTTTTTAATTTTTTTAAATGTCTTTATTTTATTTTTTTAGCATTAATTTTTATACATTTCTTGGGTACAACAGGGTTAATCAGACATCTTTGTTGGGTACAAGCTAGTATAGGTAAAGACATCCATGCACACATTTCTCATTAACCCTTCCCCAATTTCCACCCCCCTTCCTCCTTCTCCCTCCTTCTCAAGGTCAGTTTAGTGATTGACTTTGATGTGATCTTGTAAGTACATCATGCTCATTAGGGTGTCCCCCTCTCCCCCCATCACCTTCCGTTAAATCAAATTCTTTGTTCACCTAAGAATTCTCCTTCATCTGGAGTCCCTCTTTTGTCCCATTTTCTCCCTAGCTTCCACATATTAGGGAGAGCATTCGATTTTTAACTTTTTGTGACTGACTAATCTCACTTAACATAATGTTTTCTAGTTCCTTCCATTTCCTTGCAAATAACATGATTTTGTTCTTCTTTAAGGCTGAGTAAAATTCCTTTGTGTACATATCCCATAGTTTTGTAATCCATTCATCTGTTGATGGACATCTTGGCTGGTTCCATAGTTTGGCAATTGTAAACTGTGCAGCTATAAACATAGATACACATGCGTTGGTATGATAGTTTGGTTTCCTTTCTTTTGGGTAGATACCCAGTAGAGGTATTGCTGGATCATATGGTAGGATCATTCCCATTCGTCTGAGGATCCTCCATACTGTTTTCCAAAGTGGTTGCACTAATTTGCAATCCCATCAACAATGTATTAGGGTTCCCACTTCTCCACACCCTCACCAGCATTTGTTGTTGTTTGTGTTCTTGATAGTTGCCATTCTGATTGGAGTTAGGTGAAATCTCAAGGTAGTTTTGATTTGCATCTCTCTGATTGCTAATGATGTTGAACATTTCCTCATACATTTATTGGCCATTTGTATTTCTTCTTTTGTGAAGTGTC
>PVLC010008771.1:17666-41249 GCA_004027655.1 Graphiurus murinus | reverse complement strand
TTTTTGACATTCTGAAAAAAGTAATACTACAGAGACAATAAAATATGAGTTATTATTAAGGACTCAGAAGCAAGGGATAGATAGATGAAAAACAGGGGATTTTTAGAGAATTAATAGGGAAACTATTCTGTATGATATTTTAATGGTAGATATACATCATTATATATTTGTCAACTCTCATGATCAACATGAAGAGTGAATCCTAATGTAAAGTATGGATTTCAGTTTACATTAATATATTAATATTGGCTCATCAATTACAGTGGTTGCAACTTGCTCTGTGGTCTTGCCACGGCTTGTAGTGTATGCTGTTCAGTAGTTCTACCACAGAGGTTGCTGGTCCAGACGGCTACTGAAAAGAAATCTCTTGAATGAAAATGGTTGTAACAGAGTCAGATATGATAATATGGAGAATATTATATTTAATAATTGGGATAGCTAGAGAGGAGGCAGCTTGACAATTCTCTTGGCTATCTTCAGCCTGCACTTTACTTTTATAGAAATTTTAAGCAAGGCGTCATGGAAAATCATTAAAGACAAAAGCTAGTAAAATGTCA
This sequence comes from Graphiurus murinus, assembly GCA_004027655.1. Taxonomy (NCBI): domain Eukaryota; kingdom Metazoa; phylum Chordata; class Mammalia; order Rodentia; family Gliridae; genus Graphiurus; species Graphiurus murinus. The sequence continues at coordinate 40,692 of PVLC010008771.1, read as the reverse complement.
CGGGTTATGATAGGGCAAATGGAAGAAGAAGGGTTAAACATTACTGAAGGAGAAGATATCAAAAACCACACTTTATTGATTTCATCAAGTCCCTTGTTTTTTTTGTTGTTGTTGTTGTTTGTTTCTTGTTTGTTTGTTTGTTTTGTTTGTTTTTTGTGGTACTGGGGATTGAACTCAGGGGCATTCTACCTCCGAGCTACACCCCCAGCCCTATTTTTTATTCTTTATTTTGAAACAGGGTCTCACTAAGTTGCGGAGGGCCTCACTAGATAGCTGAGGCTGACCGTGAACCCAGATCCTCCTGTCTTAGCTTCCCAAATACTGGGATTACAAGCGTGTGCCACCACACTCGGCTTCCATCAAGTCCCTTGTGGACAAATCCCACGCAATCAAATAGTATATACTCAGCTTGAGCCAGTCCGAGATGTTAATGTCGGTGTGTGGTTCTAAGATGTCTCTTGACAATCAGTTGTAGCAAATATAATACACTAATGAAAGATGTTGATAAGCTGGGCATGGTGGCACATGCTTATAATTCCAGTACTTGGGAGGCTGAGACAGGAGGATTACAGGTTTGAGACAAGTCTCAGAAATTTAGTGAAACCCTCAGCAACTTAGCAAGATCCTGTTTCAAAATAAAAATAAAATTGGGCTGGAGATAGAGCTCAGAGGTAGAGAGTCACTGGGTTCAATCCTCAGTACCACGAAAAAAAAAAAAAAAGAGAGAGAGAGAGAGATGTTGATAATAGAAACAATCAGAAGGAGGTGTGGAGATATACGGAAATATACGGGAATTTGATGTTTTCCACTAAATTTTTCTGTAAAACTGAAACTTTTTTGTGTGTGTATGTGTGTGGTACTGGGGATTTAACTCAGAGGCATTCTACCTTCAAGCTACACCCCCAGCCTGATTTTATTCTTATTTGTAAACAGGGTCTCACTAGGTTGATGAGAGTCTCACTACTTGCTGAGGCTGTCCTCAAACCTGTGATTCTCCTGTCTCAGCCCCCCCAAGTACTGGGATTACAAGTGTGCACCACCACTCCTGGCTTTAAAACTGAAACTTCTAAAAATAAGTCTATTAATTTTTAAAAATCCACAAACTTCCAAAACTGACTCAGAAATATAGAACTTTGATAGATTTATAGCAAATAAAGAGATAAAATTATTAGTTGAAAAACCTTACAGAAAGAAAATTTCAGGTTCTGTGGCTTTACTAGGGGATTATACAAAATATTTAAAGAATTAAAGTAATCCTTCACAAACTCTTCCTAAAATAGAGCACTTAGTATGTGCAGCCCTAATATCAAAATTAGACAAAATCATGCCAAGGAATAAACTCTGTTTCAACATCTTTTATTAATATAGACATAAAATCATCAACAAAATTAGAGAAAAATAAGTATAACAACATATAAATGTGATTGTGTTTTTAATTGCTAATTCCACTTTTCATTGTTGCTATATAGGAAAGCAATCAAGTATTATACATTAACCTCGTATTACACAATTTTGCTATAATTCCTAATTAGTTCCAAGGGATTTTGTTGATTCTTTGGGATTTTCTACATGGACTATCATGTTATCTGCAAAAGAAAAAAAGAAGCAAACAAAAACAAAAACAAATCTGTTTTATTTCTTTCTTAATGATCTGCATACTATTTATTTCCTTTTCTTGTCTTATTGCACTTATGAGGAATTCCAGTACAATGAGTCATGAGACGTGAAAATCTTGCCTTGTTTCTGATCCTAGCAAAAATTCATCCAGTTTCTGACCACTAAAAATAATATAGGTTATATGTTTTATGTAGATGTTCTTCCTCGATTTGAAGAAGTTCTTCTCTACTTCTAGTTCGCTAAGAGTTCTTCTTTTTAAATCATAAGTGGGTGGTGAATTTTGTTAGCTACTTTTTTACACCCTTTGGCATATTCATATAAATTTTTTACTTTAGCCTATGTGATGGATTACATTAATAAATTTTCAATGTTGAACAACCTTTGCATTGCTGGAATAAATATTTGGTTATGATGTATAATTCTTTTTTACACCATTGAATCTACTCTGTTAATATTTTGTCAAGGAATTTTGCATCTATGTTTACGAAAGATATTAGTGTGTGGTTTTCCTTTCTTGTAATATCTTTGGTTTTGTTATTAAGTCAATGGTAGCCTCAGAGAATAAATTAGGAAGTATTCTCTCTTCTATGTTCTGGAAGAAATTTCTCTCTTGATTTTTAGTATTTCTTTTCTTCTTCTTAGGAAACTTCTTTTTACAGTTTTCTAAAGAAGAAGCTTAAATCTTGCTTGGTTTCTGATATATGCATTCAATGCTACATATATTCCCCTAAATATTGTTTTTATCATATCTCAGAAATTTGATAGATTGAATTAACTGTGGTAGGCATCTGTAATCCAAGCTGTTTGAGAGGCTGAGGCAGTTCAAGGCCAGCCTTCACAGTTTAGCAAGATCCTTTCTCAAAATAAAAATTAAAAAGGGCCAAGGATATAGCTCAGTGGTACAGCACTTGCGTAGCATCTATGTAGCCCTGTTTAAAATCCTTAGTACCACCAAAAAGAAGAAAAAGAAAAACCCCAAGAAGTTTGATAAGTTGTATTTTCATTTTCATTTTTCTCAAAATATTTTTGTTTGTGCTGGGGATCATACTAGGACCTCAGGCAAGCTAAGCAGACACTCCATCACTGAGCTTTATTCCAAGCCCCAAGCTCAAAATATTTTTTAAAATTTATCTTGGGATTTCTTGTTTGACCCATGTGTTATATAGAAGTAGATTGTTTAATCTTCAGGTTTGATATTTTCCAGCACTCTTTCTCTTATTGCTCTCTTGTTCAATTCCATTGTCATCTGAAAGCATACTTTGTGTGATTACTGTTCTTTTAAAATTATTAAGTTATCTTTTATGGCCCAGAATGTGTTTTATCTTGGTCAAGGCTCTGTGTAAACTTGAGAAAAACATACATTCTGCTGCCAGTGGATGAAGTATTCTATTTACAAAATGTCAATTAGATCTAGTTGATTGATGTCATTGGTCAATTCAACTATGTCCTTAACTGATTTTTTGTTGGCTGGGTCTGTCAATTACTAGCAAAGGAATGTTGAGGTCTTCAACTATTATAGTAGATTCATTTGTTTCTCTTTGAGGTTGTATTAGTTTTTGCCTTATATATGCTAACACACTTATTCGGCACAATTGTACTCAGAATTGGTATATCTTTTTGGGGAATTGAATCCTTTCTATTGTTCTCCTTGTTATGATTTGAGTTTAGAATCCCCCCCCCACAAGGTTCATGTGTTGAAATCATGTCCCCAGTTCAACAATATTCAGAGGTGACATAATTAAATCAGGGCTTTATACTCATCAGTGGATAAGTCCACTGAAGGATTAATAATTTGAATGGGTTTACAGGTGGTAATTTAGGAAAGTGGGGTGTGACTGGAGGAGGTAGGTCACAGAGGTTGTGGCTTTGGGGACTATATCTGTATCTGGTCCTTTCCTATCTGTCTGACTGTCTGTCTCTCTTTGTTTCCATGTGCCCTGCTGTCATAATGCCTGCCAACAATGGACTGAAACCCCTGGAACTTCTAAAATAGTGAGCCTCAGTAACCTTTCTTCCTCTAAGTTGTGCTTGTTAGATATTTTAGTCACAAAGAGGAAAAATGCTAACTAAAACACACCTCTTTATCCTTGATATTTTTCTTGGTCCTGAAGTTTGAATATACTATAATGTAATATAATATATAACATAATATTAATGTGAATGTAGCTACTCTAGCTTTCTTTCTTTTTTATTTATTTTATTTATTTATTTTTTGGTGGTGGTACAAGGGATTGAACCCAGGGACGTTTTACCTATGAGCTACATCCCCAGCCCTTTTTATTTTTTTATTTGGAAACAGGGTCTCACTAAGTTGCTGATATCCTCAGTAAATTGCTGAGGCTGCCCTCGAACCTGTGATACTCCTGTCTCAGCCTCCCAAGAACTGGGATTACAAGCATGTTCCACCATCCCCAGCTTTCTTTTATTATAGCAATGTGGTTTGTCTTTCTTCATCCCTTTACTTTTTATCTGATTTTTTTTATTTGATTTTTTTTTGTTTTAGTGGCACTGGGGATTGAACCCAGTGATGTTCTACTTCCAGGTTACACCCTTAACTCTTTTTATTTTCTGTCTTGAAACAGGATCTCACTAGGTTGCCAAGACTCACACTACACTGCTGAGGCTAGCCTCAAACCTATGATCCTGCTGTCTCAGATCCCAATTAGTAGGATTACAAAACCTTTAGCATAGTTGTTTTAACTTCCTGATCTGATAATTCCCACATTAATATCACATCTGAGTCTGGTTACCATGTTAGCTTTATTTCTTTAAATTGTATTTTTTGTCTTTTAGTATGAATTATAATCATTTATAGAATGCTAGACAGTTTATATTGGGTAAAAGGAACTGCGATAAATGGGCCTTTATTGTGAGGTTTTGTGCTTATCTGCCTGGGACCTAGGTGATATTTGCTACTTACCATAGCTATGTATGTCAGAGATTGAAACTTTTTATAATGTATTGCTTTTGTTTCTCCTGTTGTCGTTGGATTTCCAGAAAGACTGCTTATAAATAATGCCTGAAATGTATAGTACTTTTAATTATATTAACTTGTTACAGGAGCCCTATTGATATGGTGATAAGATGTAGGAGAGGGGATGACATTCAATATTCCTAGGACTAGATCTCAGTCTTTTATTGAACATGTTCTCCTCAGCTTGGCCTTCACAAATGCTTCTCAGTCTTTTCCCCCTTACATGAGACAGGAAGCTACAGGAGGCTGGAATTGGTATTTTCCTTGCTCCGGGTTGGTTAGGTTCTAGTAAAACTCTAGTATCTTAAGCTCCAAAAGAAATTTACCTTGAGGGCATGTCTTTTTAAGAAATATTTGGCATATATTAATATCCATATGTTAATATCATTACTTATCCTATCCCCCTGCCAGAACCACAGGGGATGTTCGTGCAGTCTTCATTGTGAGGACCTGGAGGTAATACTCACTAATCACAAGATCAAATCACCCCACCCTAAGACTGAGACCCTTTAGAGTTATTAATTCTCAAACTCATGTATGTATATTCAGACTCCAGAAATTCATCAATTAATTTGTTTTCCTATCTTACTACTTGTTCCAGTGTTTCTACTCCAATAAGCTATGATTCCCCGCATCCACCTGTCTGGTCTTCTAATTTGTGGGTGGAGAGAAATATTCTGAACTATGTTCTCGATCCTCTGAAGGATCTAAGATTTTTTTTCAGTTTGTTCAGCTTTTTTCTTACTAGACAGTTGAGTGATGCCTTCCAAATATCTTACTGAGCTATAAATGGAAAGTTGTAGTTTTTATTTTCTATGAACTTGTATACTTTATCTTGATTGGCTACTTTGTGTCAGAAAATTGTTCACAGTATTCTCCTATAATTTTTATGACTATGATGTCAATACCATCTCCTTTTTGTTACTGAGTTTTATTCTTCTCTCAATTTTCATTAATTTGGTCAGTCTAGATATGAGTTTGTCAATTTGGTATATCTTCTCAAATGACCAACTTTTGTTTTCCTCAACTAACTCGTGTGTGTGTGTGTGTGTGTGTGTGTGTGTGTGTGTATGTGTGTGTGTGTGTGTATGTTACTGAGGATTGAACCCAGGGGCATTTTACCTCTGAGCTACATGCCCAACTCTTTTCATTTTATAATTTGAAGTAGACTTTTGCTAAATTGCTGAGAGTGTCCTCAAGCCTGTGATACTCCTATCTATGCCTCCCAAGTATTGAGATTACAGGTGTGTGCTGTGGCATCGAGCTTCTTTTTCTATTCACTATTTCATGAATTTTTGCTATAATCTTCATTATTGTCTGCAACTTTTTACTTTGAGTTTAATTGGCTCTCATTTTTATAGTGTCTTAGATGAAAGATATAATTATTAATTTGGATTCTTCTGGTTTTTAATAGGAGTTATAAATTTTCCTATAAGGAAGACATAACCCTTAGACTTTTATTTTTACTTTTTTGTGGTACTGAGGATTGAACTTAGGGGCATTCTACCTCAGAGTTATACCTGCAGCACTTTTTATTTATTTACTCATTGATTTATTTTTTTATACAGAGTCTTGATAGGTGGTTGAAAGTCTTACTTCATAGCTATGGCTGTCCTTAAACCTGTGATCCTCCTGTCTCAGGCTCCCAAGTACTGAGATTAGAGGTACGTGCCACTACACCTAGCCCAATTTTTTTTTTTTAATTTTCATTCCTCTCAAAATATTTTCTAACAATCTTTGTGATTTTTTTTTACCCATTGATTGTTTAGGAATGTGTTTTTTCTTTTTCTTTTTTATACTTTTATTGGTGCATTGTAATTATACATTATAATGATGTATGGAACCATAGGCATATATAGGCATATAACACTTGGTGTGTTTCTCTCTGCATCCCATTCCTTTCTCTCCCTTTTCCTGTGCATGTCATTGATATTGGTATTGATAATTTCATATATGTACATAGGATTAAACTGTTACTTTCCTTATGTCTCCATCCTCCCTCCACTAAACCCCCTCCATCACTTCATTGCAGTCCCTACTCCTTTATCTAAGGTCTTTTTTGTTACCAAATTTCTCTCTAGCTTCCACATTTGAGAGAAATATATAAATATTCACTTTCTGAGACTGGCTAATATCACTTAGCATAATATTCTCTAATTCCATTCATTTTCCTGAAAATTACATAATTTTATTCTTCATTATGGCTGAGTAAAATTCCATTGAGTGTATATTCCACATTTTCATAATTAATTCTTAGGCTGGGTCCATGTATTGTTCTTATTTATTCTTAATATAATTTCATTGTGATGAACAAACATACATTCTATTATTTTAATCCTTTTAATGTATTGATGGTATGTCATCTATGTTGGAAATCTTCCATAAGCACTCCAAAACAATGTGTATTATGTTCTTTAGAGTATTCAATAGATGCTCATTGGGTTTGAGTGATTTATAGTGTTGTTCATGTACTCTGTTTCCTTCTTTATCTTCTGCCTAGCTATTCTATCCATTGTGGAAAATGAAGTATTATAGCCCACAACTGTTATTGGTGAATTGTCTGCTTCTCCAATCAATTCCCTTGGCATTTGCTTCATATATTTTAGAGGACTCTTAGATGAAAGTATGTGCCTTCGTTAACTAGGTTTATCATAACAAAATCCCACACATGGTGTGAATTAGACAATAGAAATTCATTATCTCACAATTCTGGAAACTGTAAGTCCAAGATGAAGATACAAACAAGCTGTTTTCTCCTGGGAACAACCACTTTCTCACTGTGTCCTCACATGGCTTTTCTATGTGCATGAGTATGTGGTTTTGTTTTGTTTTTTATTGTTATTGTTGTTGTTGTTTTTGCCTTTTCTTCTTCTCCTTCTTCTTTTTCTTTTTCTTTCTCTTCTTTTTCTTCAGACTTTATGGTGTCAAAAATGGGGACATCATAGAGGCGTATTACATAAGCAATTGTTTCTGACCACAGTGTAGTTAATTTAGATATCAGTAAATATTATAGTCAGATATAAACTATCTCCTAAAAAGCTCATTTATTAATGTTTGGAACTGAAGTAATTGAGTCATGAGGTTTGTAATCCTAGCAGTGGTAAATCTCTAATGGATTTATCTGAGTGATGACCCAGGCCAGTAGAGTGTGGTTGGAGGTGGGTCTTTGGGGAGTGAGGATTATGTAAATGGCTCCTCTTCCCCCTGCTCTGTCCCTTGCTTCCAGTCTCCATAATTTGAAGAGCACAGCCCATGTGCTCTCCCTCTCTCCACCTCCTGCCGCCATGCCCTGAGATTCTCAGTCCTCAGCCTCATATGGACTGAATCCAAAATCATAAGAAAATAAGTCTTACTTCCTCTAAGTTGTGTGGTCAGGTTTTTAGATCATAGCTGCAAGAATGCTGACCAACCGGAACAGTAGATAACTATATAGATGTCATATGCTTGGTAATTAAGACATAGTTTCAATAATTAATAAATCAAATGAGAAAAGAACAATTAAAATTATAAAATACTTGGAAACAAAAAGCTACAAAGCTGATAAATAATCAAAACCTGCATTTATTTAAGGCATAACTTGAAGGAAATTAATAGTCTTAAGCACTAATAGTAAAAGAAAAAAAAGCTAAAAATTGGTGAAAATATGAATATATCTCAAGAATATAGAAAAATAATAAAAATAAATACAAAAAGAATAAGTAAGCAAAGAACAACAAACAAAGGGTAGTCAAATATAAATCCAACATATAACAGAGAGGATCAACACATCAATGAGTTAGTCTTTAGGAAGAAAGATAACATTGACATATCAACAGTAGAAATAAGCAAGGAATATGAAAGTAGGAAATATGGTACAGATTACAATATCAGGGATAAAAGAGAACATAAAATAAAAATGCAGCTGTTGTTGACATTATAAAGGAATATATAGTACAAATTTATGCCAGAATATTTTGTAACTTCTTTGACATGGAAAGATTCCTGGGAAAGTATAATAAAAGTGTCTCAAGAAGACATATACTATGAACCATGCAGAGAGGTTAATCCAAAATATGACTGGTGTCCATATTAGAACAGGAAACACAGCCAGGCATAGTGGTACACACCTGTAATTCCAGGATTTAGGAGGCTGAGACAGGAGGGTTGCAGGTTTGAGGACAGCTTTAGGAATGTAATGAGACTCTCATCAACCTAGTAACCTAGTGAGACTCTCTGGTGTCAAAAAAAAGGGAATTTGGGAGTGTAGCTCAGAGGTAGAATGCCACTGGATTCAATAGCCAGTGCTAAAAAATACAAAATTAAACATTATTTTTACTCTCCATCTGAGTAATAGAACAATGTAAGCTTGATTCAATCAGATCAAACCTACTGCTGACTTACGTACAAATTTTTAGTATTGAACTTTATTCTCCCTTGCTTCACAAAACATCACTATGGTTATTGTTCAAATATTCTCATTTACTTGTGTATTTATCATTTTATTCCTTCACCATTTCTTCTTGCTTTTAAAACCTTACATTTAAATCATTTTTGTTGTTGTTGTTGTTGTTCTGGCTGCAAGATCTCTTTGTGGGACAGAGAGGTCTAATTTGCCAGTTATAAAAATAACTGGCAAATTAGACCTCTCTAACTTCTTGTTTTTTGTGTTCTATAGTTTCAACATAATATTTACAGGTGTTTGTTTCTTTTTTTCCCATCTTTCTCTAGATTAAGTAGGCTTCTGGAATCCATGTGTTGATGTCTTTTTATTTATTTATTTATTTATTTATTTATTTATTTATTTATTTTGTGGTACTGGGGATTGAACTCAGGGGCATTCTACCTCCGAGCTACACCCCCAGCCCTATTTTTTATTCTTTATTTTGAAAGAGGGTCTCACTAGGTTGCAGAGGGCCTTACTAAGTAGCTGAGGCTGGCCGCGAACCCGGATCCTCTGGTCTCAGCCTTCCGAATGCTGGGATTACAAGCGTGCGCCACCACGTCCAGCTTGATGTCTTAATAGTGTATTGGTCAGTTTGGGCTGCTATGACCAAGTACTATAGAAAGGTGGTTTACAGAACAAAGTTTCTTCCTCAAAGCTTCAGAGACTAGAAATCTGAGAACAAAGTGCCAGCATGATCTGTTTCTGGCAAAGATCCTTTTCTGAGTTGCATACTACTAGCTTTTCATTTTATTCTCTCATGGCAGAAAGAGGGCACCAGAGTTCTCTGGGGTCTCTTTTATAAGGGCATTAACCCCATTAATGAGAGCTCTAGGGCTCCACTCCTGTGACCTGAATTACCTCCCAAAAAGCCCCAAGTCCTAATACCATAATATGGGAGGTTAGAATTTCAACATATAAACTTGGGCAAACACAAACTTTCAGTCCTTAACAAATAGTTTTACAAAATGTTCAACTATTATAAACTCAATATTTTCCCTGTTCCACTTTCTCTTTCTCCTTTGGGTTCTCTGAGTAAATGTAAGATCTTCATAGTCTATTCTACAAGTCTATTGACCCCTCTTCCATATTTCCCATCTCTTCATCTTTTTGGGCTGTATTCTGTACATTTTCTTTAGTTCTTTACTACAGTTCACTAAATCTTCATATAAATGTGTGCAATCCACTGTTAAATCATTCACTAAATTTCAAATTGCTATTATACTATGTTGTATTTCTATAAGTTCTTTATGGGTTACTTTACATACACTTGCTCTTTACTCATAATTTAGATTTTCTCTCTAATATGTCAAAATAAAGAAAACATGCTTGTTTTATATTCTGAGTCATGTAGTTCCAAAAATGAAGATTTGGGAATCTTATCCTGCTGTCTGTTATTCCAACTGACTCTCGGTTGTGTTGTCTTTCATCATCATTAGTTTACTGTTTCCTCTTTTTTCCTTTGATCACTAGCAATAGGAATTATCTTGGTCCTGGGATGAAGATGAGTTTCCTCAAAAAAGGATCTGAGTTTGATTCTACTAGGTACTTAGAAGAACAATTAGTCTGGGTTTGCTTTGAACTTAATACTCAGCTTTAGGTTTGTTACTGAGGTTGAACCCAGAGACATTCTACCTCCAAGCTACATTATCAGCCTTATTTATTTTGAAACGGGGTCTCTGTAAATACTGAGGCTGGCCTCGAACCTGCAGTCCTCCTGTCTCAGCTTCCCAAGTGCCAAGATTACAAGTGTGTACCACCACATCTGGCTTAGCTTTAGGTTTTTTTTGTTTTTCAGCCAACAAATTCGTATGTATTTGGGCTATAAACCCATGATAAAACCAGCTTGCAATTACAAAATCTGAAAGATTCCCTTACACTTCTACTCAGCGCCAAGGTTCAAGGCAGGTGGTACAGTTGTTGTCTCCTGGACAAGCAATAGATTTATTTCTAATTAATCTTTAAACTGTGATGTCACTCTTCAGAAGCCAAGCTTTGTGGAAGTATCTCCTGTTAGATTCTCCTATTCTTTGAACTACAGACTTTGAAAATCCAAGTTCAAGTTTTAGATTCTCCTATTCTTTGAACTACAGACTTTGAAAATCCAAGTTCAAGTTTCTTAGGTCCAGTGAATATTCCTAATTAAAAGTTGACTTCAGAGAATTGCCGAGCCCTTTGGTTCTCTACCTTTATTTGGTCACTGGATGATAATTTCACATCAGTTTATGAACATATTAAAAAGATATATAAAGTGTTTTTATTCTACCATTTATTTGTTTTTAGTGATAGAGTCTGTTTGGGTACCTGGTTAGTTAGCTTACTAGAAGAAAAAGTGATTGTCAGTTTTCTCCTACTGTATTCTAGTGAGAATACGGTAAGATACTCTGATATATTATATTGGTGGCTATGTAGATAGATCTAACTTTCTGGAATAATACAATATATAGTCTTATAAATGTTTACATACTTGGGCACCATAATTGCAAATATAAATTTATAACCTAGGGATATGATTGGAAATGCAGAAAAACAGATTTCTTTTATGGCAACATGGTTAAAAATATTCCATATATAAAGACACCATGGAGAAATTGTAAAAGAAAGCATGGCACTCCCATATTACAGAATATTATATAACAATAATAATTATGTTTTAGAAAAACATTTGGAGACACATAAAAATGCTCAATACATAATGTTAGATTTAAAATTAGGATATAAAATTATACATAAAGCATCATTTCATGCATAGAAAAATGGGTTGTGAGGAAGTAATTACTTGATATTTTGTGTGTCTGTTATGAAAATATACTTGCTTTTTGTTCACTTTTAAATTTTTTTCTAAGGCTTCAAAGTATTTTTTTTATAACAAACTGCTATTTTTAGAAAAGAAAAAAAATTTTTGTTTTTAAATAGAACTTTTATACAGTAAAGTGGTTTTAAAAGTTGGTACTCTAAAAAATTGACCTTCTCTAGTGTTTCAATAACATGGTTAATTTGCCAATATTTAATGATTAAGAATATTTTTTTGTGTGTATGAGATGGCACTTTTAATGAATGAGTTGAAAAAGTATACCTGATTAAAGATGATTAAGAAATAGCCTGAAAAATATCCAGTCTTGTGTTTTCAGGCATTTTAACAAGCAGAAAGGATTTACTACAAAGGTGACCCCATTGATTATGCAAAAGCACAACCACTAAGAGGTTGAAAAAAGAAAACAACAACTTGACCTAAAAAAAAAAATCTCTTCTTAGCTGGGTGTGATGGCACACCCTTGTAATTCCAGTACTTGGAAGCCTGGGACTGGAGGATCCAGGTTCGTGGCCAGCCTCAGCTGCCTAGTGAGGCCCTCCACAACTTAGTGAGACCCTGTTTCAAAATAAGAATAAAAAAATAGGCCTGGGAGTATAGCCTGGAAGTAGAATGCCCCTGCGTTCAATCCCTAGTACCACAAAAAATATAAATAAAAAAACAAAAAAACTCTACTCTAGTTACCAATAAACTTGAACCAACTTTGCATGCTTACATGTTCTTACCATTCTCTCCCCCACCCCTCTCTCTCCTCTCTTAGTTCCGCTCTATCTCTGTCTTTTGAAAACCTTGATGTACCAAATGCCATGGCATGGCTTCAAATACTGCTCTTGATGTATCTATCACATGCGGTACAACTTCAATTTGCAAAGCATTTGAAAGTAGCATACTCAAAGTTGGCACTAGAAGGTAACAAAAAGTAAACAGGTCTAATCTACACAGAGAATCAGTTTGGATGGTGGTGAAGATCAATGACAGTAAGCCACAAGAGCCTGGAGGAAGTGCCAGAAGTGGAACTTTAGTGTAAAATGCAAGGAAAAAGAAATGGAAACTCAGAAAATTATCAAGGAGGGTTCAAACTATTTCTACATATTTATTGTCCAAGGGCTAGTTTTTAGTGTCATAACTTTATGTGGGCTAATGTTTCCCTCATGACACTTTAGCTCCAATCATGCTCAGTTTTATAAAAATAAATTTCATTAAGACTGACTGCTTTGTTCACTGCTGAATGAAGCAGTGATTTATCCAGGACTGACTGATAGTCACTCAATAAACACTATTAAATTCTACTGGATTTCATATGTTCTCATTGATGAAAGTGTAGGATGTTCTTGTATCAATTAGTAAATATCTTGTATGTCACCACTGGCTTTGTCACAATACCCTTTTATGGCACGTAGTAGATATTTAATAAAAACTTTTTCTGTTGTATTTTTTCATAAATTCTCTATCTGTCCTTTTTCATTATCATCATGACATAATTCCTTGTATTATTTTCAGTGGCCTGCCTCTTCAATACCCATCTTTTCCCCAGCCAACATTGCTCTACCTGTTGATAGATATCTTATCACCGGAATAAATAATATATCTAAAATGCTATCCTTTTAATTGAGAAATATGTGCATGTATACCTCTACCAGCTTGTACCTAACAAAGATGTATGATTGCAATGCACTAATAAAAAAATAAAATAAAATGCTATCTTTGCCAGGTGAGGTGAAACATAACTACAATCCCAGTACTTGGGAGGCTGGGACAGGAGATCACAGGTTCAAAGCCAGCCTTAAGCAATATACTGAGAACCTCAGCAATTTAGTGAGACCCTGTTTCAAAATAAAACATTTTTTTAAAATGCTAGTCATGTAGCTTGGAGGTAGAATGCCCTTGGGTTGAATCCCCAGTACCAAAAATAAATAAGTAAATAAAAAATGAATAAATTGCTATCTTTGTAATATCTCTCCCCTCTTAAACACCAACAAAACACAAAACACAACAAACTAGGTTTCCCTTAACAACCTCTGTGGAAACTTTAAGATACCCAATTTTTGTGCCCTGATAGATATGAATTAAATCAGAGGGATTACTATTTTTAAAGTTTTGCCCATGAATCACTATATAAAAGTCACTTGTAGGAATACACACACACACACACACACACACACATATCCTTCAGTTCTATTTCAGACCAATGTAATCAGAATCTCTCTTAGTGTGTCTCAGGAATCTACATTTTAAACAAAAACCCCAGGTACCTCTTGTGCACACTCAAGTTTTTGAATAAAGGCTCTACTTTCTTATGCATTTGCTTACAACATTGCTTCTTTCTGGAATTTCCTTTCTATCTCTATGGAAATCTGACTCATTCTTCAAAGCTCAGCCCAAATATATCTTCCTCTGAGAACTTTATTAAGTTGAGATCTCGAGCTATCGTCGGGGGTGAAGAACATAGAGTATTTAGATCAGGTAGTTGGCAGTGACATGAGAAGATTAGGGGCTCCATATGGAGCTGATAAGTGAGAGTTAGGAGTTAAACTCAGGATCTTGTTTAGTGTCTATTATATTATTTCTAAGTGTAGCACCTCTCTTTCTAATCAGAATTTGTATTTCTTGCAAGCTCTACAGATGATTTTGATGAAGACTAAAGTTTAAGAACCACCAACCCACTATACTGTAAATATGTGGGTAGTGATTCTCTATACTTGGACAAATCTTTGCAGTTGCCTTCGTGTAAGCAGTTACTAGAAATTACATAGACCAATGTCATACAGAGACAAATGATATGCATTTGGAAGAACAAAAGGGACCCTCATGACTAAAATCAGGTAGTTTCATCTACTTTTTAGCCTCAACAGTTTATATGAAATCATTAGTCCTCTCATCATTTAATTTTAGAGACGTGTCTGAGTGAAGCCCAGAGAGATGAACATTACTTTATTTCAAGTCCCTAAACTATTGAGTAGCACAGCTAGTGACTGTATTTTTATAGTACTGGGGAGTGAACCCAGGGACACTGTACCCCTGAACTATATCCCCAGACACATTTTTTTAAAATTTTGAGACAAGGTCTCTAAATTGCCCAGGCAGGCTTTGAACTTGCTATCCTCAAGCCTTAGCCTCTGCAGTAACTGGGATTTCAGGAGTGCACCACCAGGGACAGGTTGAAGTGCTCTTTCTTACACATGCAAAGACATAAAAATATTCTAGCCGTCCAAGTCACTGAAAATGTCAAACTCACTGGCTTCAGTGTCATTTATATTTATACAAGGTAGTGCTACGATGACGATGTAGCTTTAGAAATTCACAGCAATGTACATTTTTGTAAACCCTGCACATAAAAGCTAAGAACAGGAAATAATATAGGACATTCTTTGCCATATAATTTTATAATAGTATGTGCTCTCTAGGCGTAAAATTTATTCACCACACCATCAAAAATTGCCAGATTATCTTGCAAGCTAAGAAAAACAAACCATTAAGTTTAGTAGGTCAGTACATTTTCTGGGTGATATTCATTCTCTTCATTTGACAATTCATTGGTCACATTTGCTTTCTTCTGCATAGTGTGCAAATGAAATTTTTTATATAGAAAAATGGCCTACCAGTAGTTCAATTAACCCAGCTGTCACACATCTGTTGCTATCTCTATAAATGTGGCAGTTTGCTGGTAATTAGTCTTCTGATAACAATAAAAAACTTCACACCTCTTTTTTATTATGATAGTCTCTTACATCCTCCATCCAAACTATCTCAATGATTTTGTGATCCAAAAGCTCCAGAATATATCCAACTATTTTTGACCCTCCAAATGTAGGAACACATCTGTCATCTACATTTAGTAATTTGGAAGCTAACAGATGTGATTTCAGTGTATCCCACTAAACTTCAAAATAAGAACATAGACTAACTAATAAAAGTCTTATATTATTCTATTTCAAATATGACTATTAACCTGCTATGAGTACCTAAGTGTATTGTATTAAAACCTTGGAGCCGAGTTTTCCAATCCACAATGTATGCAGGAGGACTGGGCTCCCATTCTGTTTTATAAAACTTTTGGGACATAGTGCATGGTTGTATGAATGCCTGGGGCAACAGCTATGTCAGGATAATAACATCTACTAGAAATTTGAGATATATAAACTACTATCATGGCTCTGATTTTCTTGATTAATAAGTAATAAATGTCATCATACACTTACATAGCACTTTATATTATCCAAAAGGGTTTCAACAAGAAGGTACTTACTGAGTACCTGCTATGTGCCAGCCACTGTGCCAGGAGCTAGAACTATAATAATGATCAAAACCCAGTGTTTTGCTTTAAGGTTCTCTGAGGCAGCCCAAGAAATGAAATGGCTCTTGCCTGTTCAAGTTCTGAACCTATTGAAATGTAGGACAAAACAGTAAAATACAACTGAAATGTAGGGTAAAACAGTAAAGTTGATAAACACCAAAATATAAACTTCAGGCCAGGTGTGGTGGCACACACCAGTAATCCCAGTACTTCAGAGACTGAAACAGGAGGATCGCAAGTTCCAAGTAAGCCTCAGTAACTTAGTGAGACCGTGTTTCAAAATAAAAAATAAAATATGGCTGAGGGTATAGCTTGAATGAAGAACGCCCCTGGGTTCAAGACCCAGTAACACACACACACACACACACACACACACACACACACACACACACACACACAAACGAACTTTATTGCTCATAAAGTTGATATTGAAGAATATGATACATCTAAGGACACATGGATTTATTAATGTGAACTCCAGAATTTCAGACTTAATAATTTAGCAGAATTAGGCTAAAACAGAGCCAGTCCTGGAGAATAAAGTAGAAATCATTCTCTCTGCAGGTAGCTACTCCCAAGGCAATAGTGGAGAGGACAATGCTGTAGTAGATATGTTTAATTTTGCCATCCAAAATCACCAAATAATGTACACCTCTCACATCCCTGGTTTAGAATGATTAAAGAATAGACAAATGCTGGGAGTATTATACTAATGGATGTCCTTCTACCTGGAAGGACACATCTAAACTAGAGAGGAAACAGTCCCTCTATACTGGCCCTCCAGGACATGATCTCACAGATATTCACAGCAACCCTGAGAAATAAATAGTAAGTTATTATTTTACCTGATTTGCTTTACAGGAAGTTGAAATCTAGAAGAGTCACATAGCAATGTTGGAACCCAGAGAGGAAAATATCTCAATTCTTTTTTGTATGAATTTGGACATTTTAACCAATGACTTAGATGATGAATTTGTCTTCACAACACTGCATTTTTTGCAAGCAAAACAGACTTTGATTTTAAATGGTTTCATGACTAAGGTTTTGACAAGAACATCTATCATCTTGTGTAGAGTTGGGATTATCTGCACATTCAAATCTCCTACCTCTCTTGGAGGGTTAGAAATGAATGATTTTAAAAAGCAGATAAGCTTTAAAAAATCGAATGTTACCATACTAAAGTTTTATAGGGAAAGCAGCCAGGCAAAGGTGAGGCAAACAGATAAAAGAGACAAAATAAATCTGGGCAGTTATCCAATGCTCAATACGAGACAAAAAGCTTAATTTGGTCAATTGGCATTGTGTTTCTGTACCTTTTATATATTTTATATATATTGATGGGAAATTACTGTATCCAAGGGTAGCTTATCCATCTTTAAATAGCTCAGGCTTCTTAGACTGCTTGACAGCTTAAGTCTCTCCCTCTCTGATCACTTTTTCTTCCCCAATACTAAAAAAAATTATTTCCTCAGGATCATTTCAATCACATCTACCATATTTCAAGTGCTCAATAGCCACACATGGTTACCATATTGGAGAACATATATAGAGAACATTTCCATCACTACAGAACTTTCTATTATGTTAGAAGCACTTTTAACAGTCCACCACTTAACTAATTTGCCTCATTAACTCTCTATCCCCCATTTCAAATCAGATCAACTGATGCCAAGACTTACTGAGACCCATAGGTAATAAAACCACACATATCTTCATCCACCAGTTTAAGAATTTGCTTATCAAAAGTCAGTTGTTGCTCCTATTCAACACAGCACTTTAAATGTTAGCCAGAGCTATTAGGCAAGAGAAAGAAGTGAAAAGAAAGCAAATAGAAAAGCAAACTATCCCTATTTGCAGATTATATATTCCTATACTTAGAAGACCCTAAAAGTTACACCAGAAGACTTCTAGATATGATAAACAACTTCAGCAAAGTAGCAAGATATAAACTCAGCATACAAAAATGAATAATAAATAATTTTTCTATACACCAATAATTAATCTTCTGAGAATGAAATTAGGAAACCAATGTCATTTGTTTTAGTAAGTATTCTCATTGCTCTAATCCAAAACACCTAACTACCACAATTTAGAGGAAGAAAGACTTATTTCCTCATAGTTCTGTATATTTCTGGGATTCAGTCCATGTTAGGCTGGATGAAGTTTGTGGAGCTCAGGGCATTGCATGGGAGACGAGAGAGAGAGAGAGAGAGAGAGAGAGAGAGAGAGAGAGAGAGAGAGAGAGAGAGAGAGAGAGAGAGGAGAGAGAGAGAGAGAGAGAGAGAGAGAATGAATATGAATGTGAGAGTGAGTAAGGGATCTGCTCTCACATCACTGAAACAATAGAGAGAACAAGGGGAGGAGGGACCTTATATAATCTCAAAGCCACAGCTCAGGAACCCCTCTTCGGCAAACAAACCCCATCTCCAACATGGCTGCCCACTCTCTGTGAAATCTAGGGGGAGATATTAAATCTAAACCATAGCATCATTCAAATTTTTTCCAAAAAAAATAAAAATAAAAAACACCCTAGGAATAAACCTACTCAAGGACGTGAAAGAGCTATATAATAAAAACTATAGAACTATGATGAAATAAATTGAAGAAGACACTAGAATACAGAAAGACCTCCCTTGTTCAAGGATAAAAAGAATTAAACAAAATTTTGTACTGAGGATTGAACCCCAGGGGCATTCTACCTATGAGCTATACCCCCAGCCTTTATTTTTATTGTTTGATTTTTGAAACAGAGTCTTATTAGGTTGCTGAGTGATTCACTATGCTGCTAAAGCTGTTTTTGAACCTGCAATCTTCCTGTATAAGCTTCCCAAGTACTGGAATTACAGGTTTGTGCCACCATGCCCAGTTAGAATTAGTATTTTTAAGTGGCCATATTACCAACAGCTATCTACAGATTCAATGCAATCCCTATCAAAATACCAATGACATTCTTCACAGAACTAAAAAACCTATCCTAAAATTCATGTGGAAGAACAAAAGACCCAAAATAGTCAAAGCAATCCTGGGCAAAAAGAACAAAACTGGAATCACAATACCTGATTTAAGTTACTATGGGACCATAGTAACTTAAAACAACATGGTGTTGGCAGAAAAAAAAAATAGACATTTAGACCAAAGAACATAATAGAAGACACAGAGACAATCTCACACTCCTAATCATATGCTTCTTAAAAATGATACCAAGCCGGGCGTAGTGGCGCACGCTTGTAATCCCAGCATTCGGGAGGCTGAGTCCGGAGGATCCGGGTTCGCGGCCAGCTTCAGCTACGTAGTGAGGCACTCCGCAACCTAGTGAGACCCGGTTTCAAAATAAAGAATAAAAAATGGGGCTGGGGGTATAGCTTGGAGGGAGAATGCCCCTGAGTTCAATCCCCAGTACCGCAAAAAAAAAAAAAAAAAAAAAAAAAAAAAAAAAAAAAAAAAAAAAAAAAAAAAAAAAATGATACCAAAAAAACACATTGGAGGAAAGACAACCTCTTTAATAAGTGGTGCTAGGAAAACTGGCCTATGTAGAAGAATAGAACTAGGTCCTGATATAGTTTACAATAGTAAATTTAAAGTGGATCAAAGACCTAAATATGAGGCCAGAAACTTTGCAACCTTTAGAGGAAAATACTTTAAAATATAGGCTCAGGAAGATACTACCTGAATAAGAACTCGATACCTCAAAAAATAAGAGAAATAATAAGTAAATTGATAGTATTAAATTTACCAAATTACAAAGTTTCTGCACAGCAAAGGAGACAACCAACAGAATGGGAGAAAATCTTTGCCAGCTACTACTCTAACAGAGGACTAATATCCAAAATATAAAAAGAACTAAAAACCTCAACAATAAAAAACAAATAACCAGCCGGGCGTGGTGGCACACGCTTGTAATACCAGCATTCGGGAGGCTGAGACCAGAGGATCCCAGTTCGCGGCCAGCCTCAGCTACCTAGTGAGGTACTTCGCAACTTCGTGAGACTCGGTTTCAAAATAAAAGAATAAAAAATAGGGCTGGGGGCATAGTTCGGAGGTAGAATGCCCCTGAGTTCAATCCCCAGTACCACAAAAAAAAAAAAACAAAAAAAAAAACAAATAACCTAATCGACGCATAGGCAAATGATCTGAACAGATACTTTTCAAAAGAAGTACAAATGACCAACAATTATATGAAAAAATGTTCAATATTTTTAGTCATCAGGAAAATGTAAACCAAAACTACACTGAGGTTCCATTTCACTCCAATTATAATCTCAAGCATCAAAAATAAAAATAGTAAGCCAGGCACTATGATGCATGCCTATAATCTCAGTGATTCCGAAAGCTAAGGCAAGAGGATCACAACTTTGAGTTCAGCCAAGTCAACTTAACAAGATCCTCTAAAAAATAAAAAAGTCTGGGGTATAGCTCAATGCTAAAGTACCCCTGGGCTCAATCCCCATTGAAAGGAGGAGGAGGAGGAGGAGGAGGAGGAGGAGGAGGAGGAGGAGGAGGAGGAGAAATAACGATGCTCGCAAGGAAAACGGAACTCTTATACATTATTGGGAGAAATGCAAATTAGTATAGTCACTATTGAAATCAGTATGAAAGTTCCTCAAAGGCTGCAAAAAGCTACCATATGATCCACCTTTAAAATTCTGTAGTATTTATCCAAAATAATTAAATTAAGCATATTTTAGTGATACATGAATGCCCAGGTTTATTACAGCACAATTTAGAAAAGTTATGGAACCAGCCTAGGTGTCCATCAATAAATGAATGGATAAAGAGAAGGTGGTTTTTTATACACAATGGAGTTTTATTCAGCCATAAAGATAAATATTATGACGTTTTTCAGGAAAATCAATGGAACTGGAGCCATCTAGTTATTTTGAGCAAAATAAGTCAGACTCAGAAACAAGAATATTGTATGTTTTCTCTTATATGTGGAAACTAGAAGGAAAAATAATGACAAAAAAGGGACTTCATTAAAGTAAAAGGGAGACAAATAGGATAGAGAAAGGGGATCAGAGAAGGGAGGAAGTCAAGGAGGGGGACTGAAATTGATAAAATTATAATTTTATCTGTGCATACATATACCACAATAAAATCCACCTTTCTGTATAATTAATGTGCACCAATAAAATGTTGGTTGTGTTTATTGCCAAACCTGTGTATTCCAGTTTACTTATGTTACAATTATATACTCTAGTTAAATTGGTCAAAAAATATAATACACATGGGAAAAGTCATATTAGAATTAATGATGACAAGTTGCTAAATTTTATTTGCTATAAAATTAGGAATAGGTTATAGAATTATAAATATTGTATGATTAACTGGGCATGGTGGTGCATGCCTGTAATCCCAGTACTTGGGAGGCTGAGACAGGAGGATCACAGGTTCAAGGAGAGCCTCAGCAAGTAGTGAGACTCATCAACCTAGCAAGACCCTATATCAAAAACAAAAAAAAATGAGGCTAGGGGTGTAACTCGGAGGTAGAATGCCCCTAGGTTCAATCCCCAGTACCACAAAAATTATATATATATATATAATATACCATATAATACATACCACATAGATACCATATATATACCATATAATACATATATATCATATAATGCATACCATATATATATATATGTGGTATGATCTCACTTTTATGTGGACTCATAAAAGAAGAGAGGAGAATGGTGGTTGCCAGTGGGTAGGAGTTTGGAGGAAATGGAGAGAAGTTAGTCAAAGGATACAAACTTTCAGCTATAAGATGCATAAGTTCTGGGGATCTATTACACAATATGCTTGGTGATAGATGTGTTAATTAATTTGTGTTAATTATTATACAATACACACACACACACACACACACACACACATAGATATAACCACCACACTGTATATCTTGAAGTATGCAACTATTATTTCAAAGTTACTTTAAAGAAAAATATGCCAGAGTAAAAGACATCTAGAATTGTACACTTATCTCACTTCAATGGAGTTAAGTATTTACTCCACTTCAGAGAACCTGAAACTGAAAAATCTTAGACAATATAATTATGAATGTGACTTATACAAGAAAGATGAAGTTAAATGTTAATAAATAGAACAATTTATCAAACAGTAGATAAATGCTTACACAATAGCCTGAGTTAATAGAAACATTTAGAGAGATAATCAGACATTGAGTGCTTCCTTATATAAGCAGACAGCACCACATATAAAGTAGCCATGAAAAAAGAAAAATTAAACCTTTAGATACAATCAAATGTCTGAATCTAATTACCATTTTTGGAATAAGCAGAGCACAAAGGAACTTGTTAAACTGCACCATGGGAAGGCAATCAGCAATGTCCATACTGGCTTGAAAATTCTACAAGACAAATGACCTGGTTTCTTCAATCCTTGCAAAAGAAAAAGAAAAGAGATGGTGAGGTAATTGAAAATTTTAAAAAGACTTGAGGACCAATCAATCGCAATGTGCAGAATTTCTTTTTTTTCTTTTTATTTATTTATTTATTTTATTATTATTATTTTTATTATTCGTACATTGTAAGCAGACATCTTTGTTAGGTACAAATTGAAAACGACATATGTGCCCACATTTCTCATTTGACCCCTTCCCCCAATTCCCACCCCGCTCCCTCACCCTCCCTCCCTCTCAAGTTCAATTTAGTGAGTAACCTTGGTGTACATTAGGGTGTCCCCCCCCCATCAATCCCTTTCGGTTAAATCAACTTCTTTGTTTATCGAGGGTCTCTCCTTTTCCATCTGAAGACCCTCTTATGCCCCATCTTCTCCCTAGCATCCGCATATTAGGGAGAACATATGCTTCCTTACTCTTTGTGACTGGCTAATCTCACTTAACATAATGTTTTCCAGTTGCATCCATTTCCCTGCAAAGAACATGATTTTGTTCTTCTTTAT
>PVLC010008771.1:0-17566 GCA_004027655.1 Graphiurus murinus | reverse complement strand
GCCATTCATCTGTTGATGGACATCTTGGCTGCTTCCATTCTTTGAATCCTACTTCAAATATAATATGTAGTCCGGCATGGTGGTGCATGCTTGTAATCCCAGTACTTGGGAGGCTAAGACAGGAGGATCACAGGTTCGCAGCCAGCTTCAGCAACTTAGTGAAGCCCTCTGCAACATAGTGAGACCCTGTTTCAAAATAAAAATAAAATAGGTCTGGGGGTGTAGCTTGGAGGTAGAATGCCCCTAGGTTCAATCCTCAGTTCCGAAAAAAAAAAATCTAATATACTATGTAAAATATTTAACATTTATAAGATAATTGGAAATTTGCACAATTATGGGATATCTAATGCCATTAAGGCAATTATAATTCATGTTATAGGTGCAATAATTTTATTTTTATAATTGTTTAAGGGATGGTTGTTCTTGCTGAGTGTAGTGGCACATGCCTGTATAACCAGTACTTAGGAGGCTGAGACAGGAGGATCTCAGGTCCGAGGACAGCCTCAGCAATCTAGTGAGATGCTCAGTAACTTAGTGAGACCCTGTTTCAAAATAAAAATAAAATGGGTTGGGGGTCTAGCTCAGAAGTAGAACATGCCTGGGTTCAGTCCCCAGTATCACAAAAAAAAAGAGGAAGAGAGAGAGAGAGACAGAGAGAATATCCTATTCTTTTAGACATGCATATTTATAGAGAGATGGGGGTAATAGACAGATTGGTATGAATGAAATATGATAGATTAATTACTATTGAGGCTAGATAATGGACACATAGGACTGTATCATACTCTTCTATCTACTTTGGTACATTCTGAATTCTCCATAACAGTTTTTAAAAGATAAAATATTTAATGCATCTATCATCTTTCTCTTCTTTCTCTTTTTTTTTCTTTTTTCTTTTTTGTACTGGGGATTGAACCCAGAGCCATTCTACTTTTGTACTACATGCCCAGCCTGAATTTATTTCTTTATTTGGAAACAAGATCTTGCTAGGTTGATGAGAGTCTCACTACTTGCTGAGGCTGTCCTCGAACCTATGATCCTCCTATCTCAGCCTCCCAAGTACAGGGATTACAGGTGTGCACCACCACACCTGGCTTCTCATCATTTTTATATTGAAACCAACTTGGGCTGGATATGGTGGCACACACCTATAACCTCAGTACTTGGGAGATAAGACAGGAGGTTCACTGGTTCAAGGACAGCCTCCGCAACTTTGTGAGATTTTCAGTAACCTAGTGAGATCCTGTTTAAAAATAAATAAATAAATAAGCCGGGCGTGGTGGCGCATGCTTGTAATCCCAGCATTCGGGAGGCTGAGACTTGAGGATCCGGGTTCGCGGCCAGCCTCAGCTACCTAGTGAGGCACTCCGCAACTTAGTGAGACTCGGTTTCAAAATAAAGAATAAAAAATAGGGCTGGGGGTATAGCTCGGAGGTAGAATGCCCCTGAGTTCAATCCCTAGTACCGCAAAAAAAAAATAAATAAATAAATAAATAAATAAATAAATAAACAAACAAAAATGGCTGGGGGTGTATCTTGGAGGTAAAATGTCTCTGGGTTCAATCCCTGGTAGAAATAAATGAATGAATGAATGAATAAATAAATAAATAAATAAATATAAAAAGAGCTGTGGGTATAGCTCAATGGCCAAATGTCTAGTTAGTTCAATATAATCAGATGAGAAAAATGAAAACAAAGCACAATAATAAATATTAAGAAAAGAAAATCCTGATTATTTTTCCATAATTCCCCCTTGATATTAAACAAAATGCTAAAATGCTTTTTATGGCCTTATTTCAGTCATAAGTTGAGGATATTCCAGTTAGCCTACTGGTATTCTAGCAATGATTCTAATCCTAGGTTTGCCACTAACTAATTGCATTACCTCTGGATAAAGTCTTTAATCTCCATAAGCCAGTTTCCTCATCTGTAAAACGAGAGTAAGAATAACCATACTTATATCTTAAAATCGTTGAGAAAATTCAATGAGATAAACCAATATAATGTGTTGAGCTTGTTTACAGCAGAGTATACACTGGGAACTAATAAGAGGATACACCACAGAAACTGGGAATAGGAGCAATAGAGAGAAGAGCTTTGAAAGTCAGACCAATGAATTTGAATTGGCTGTATTATATAAATTATACACATTCTAAGAATCTTTTTTTTCCCCAGTACTGGGGATGGAACCCAGGACCTTGCACATGCTAGGCAAGTGCTACCATTGAGCTACACCTTGATCCCTTTTTATTTTTTAATTTTGAGACAGGGAGAGCCAGGCATGGTGGTGCACACTTGTAATCCCAGCATTTGGGAGGCTGAGACCGGAGGATCCGGGTTCGCGGCCAGCTTCAGCTACTTAGTGAGGCACTCCACAATTTAGTGAGACTCTGTTTCAAAATAAAGAATAAAAAACATGGCTGGGGGTATGACTCAGAGGTAGAATGCCCCTGAGTTCAATCCCCAGTACTGCAATAAATAAATAAATAAATAAATAAATAAATAAATAAATAAAAACAAAAATAAATTAAAAAAATTGAGACAGGATCTTGTTAAATTGACCAGTCTGGCCTTGAACCTGTGATCTTCCTACTTCAGCTCCCCAGCACTGGGATTACAGGTATGAGCCTATGTACCTGGCTTTAAGAATTCGCATTAGAAAAAATGAAGTCTAAGAAAACTGATTTAATTTTTCTTCATTCAGTATGGGCCAAATGGGACAGAAATGGGAGGCAAAGAAACCACTTGGTTGTTGCAATTTTTGTACTAATTCCTATGTATGGGTGGTGGCTCTAGACATGTTACATAAAGAACAATCAGACATTACTGTGAAGAAGTACTAAAATCATGAATAGCAAGGTGTCTACTTGACTCCTGACTATCAATTATTGGGGATCACCATCTTCAAACATCTCACCTCAGATGGATAAAAACTTCATAGCAGAAAGGAGATGGAGGGTCTGGGGGTGTGGCTCAGTGTTACGGCGCTTGCCTAGTATGTAACAGAGACAGAGAGAAAGATGGAAATAAAGGTGAAGGAAAAAGTATACTCAAGTCACCAGTTTTTGATTGTAAATAAACTTACTTTTCAAGCTAACACTAAAGATGTCAGAGGTTTAATGAAGTACCAGATAAATGTTTAAAGTATCAATTGAAGCTCATAATCAGACCTGATTAGTTAAGATGGTAAGGCTCAGGAAAATTATCAATGCTGTTTCCTACTGATGCCTAAATAACTTTCTCCTCTGCCACTCCCTTGCCTGTAACTCCTTACTGTGAGCCAAAGTAGCTAGCTAATTGCTCATAAAGGGGACTATAAGAAATGGGAGGGAGATACTGGGGATTGAACACAGAGGTATTCTAGTTCCAAGCTACCTTTTCTTTTACCCCAGCCTATTTATTTATTTATTTATTTATTTATATTTTGAAAACAGTTTTGCTAAGTTGCTGGGGGTCTTGCTAAGTTGCTGAGGCTGGCTTCAAACCTGTAATCCTCCTGTCTCAGCCTTCCAAGTACTGGGATTTCAGGCACGTGCCTGTAGGAAATTTAAGTCACAACTTCAACTAATGTTGTTCAACCAAATGCAGATAGTCTCTTATTTAAGATGGTGTGATTTAGGATGTTTTTTAACTTTATGATGGAGTGAATGAGCACAGGAGAAACTGTGCTCAAATTTTGCCTTTGTATCCTTTCCCAGGCTAGGGATATGAGTCAGAGTTTCTCCTTTGATGCTGGGTAGCACCAACAAGCCACAGCTCCCAGTCAGCCACAAGCTAAAAAGGGAGACAAATGAGACTCCACAGAGACTCCACAGTGAACTGTGTTGTTCACCTCGAGTTTTGGTACGTTAGGGGCAGCCAATGCATTTTCTTTCTTTCTTTTCTTTTTTTTTTTGTACTGAAGATTGAATTCAGGAGCATTTTACCTGCAAGTTACACCCCCACACTTTTTTTGTTTTGTTTTTGAAACAGGTTCTTGCTAGGTTGCTGAGAGTCTTGCTATGTTGCCTGGAACCTGCGATGCTCCTGCCTCAGGAACAAGAGTACTGAAATTACAGGTGTGTGCCATCAAGCCCAGTTAGCCAGCCAATGTATTTTTGACCTACAATAATTTCAATTTACAATGAGTTTATTGGGAGCTAATTCCTTTGTAAATTGAGGATTGCCTGACTGTTTTCCTCAGGGAAATGGCATTCTTTATAAATTTCTTAAGTAATCTTCAAATATAAGCAATAAGGAATCATGTAAGACACTAATTTCTTGTGGTGTATTTTTTTTCAATTATATATATATATAAAGTTATATATAAATATATATATATATATTTACTTATATGACGGTATGAATCGGATATCGATGAGATCTGGGCCAACTTTAAAAGAGCTAACCTAAGAATAATAGGCATAGAAGAGGGAATAGAAGTTGAAACTAATGGAATAAACAACCTTTTCAAAGACGTAATGTCACAGAATTTTCCAAACATAGAAAGAGAAGTTGATACACAGGTACAGGAAACATATATAACACCCTTTAGACAAGACCAAAGAAGCTGAATAATGTAGAGACTAGGGAGAGAATTCTAAAGGCAACAAAAGTAAAAGGCCAAGTGACATTTAGAGGCAAACCAATGAGAATCACTCCAGACCTCCCAAACCAAGTCATGAAAGCCAAGAGGGGCTAGAGTAACATATTCCAAACCCTGAAAGAAAATAACTTGTAGCCAAGATTCTCCTACCCAGCAAAACTCTCTCTCAAAATTGACGGGGATATAAAAACCTTCCATGACAAACAGAAACTGAAAGCATTTATGTCTTCCAAACCAGCACTAGAGAAAACACTCAAAGAGATCAACTACAAAGAAGAACTAACAAGTAAATGTCAGAACCAGAGAAACAATAATTTCCAGGAAGCAAACAACTAAGCAAAGAAGAACAAAGACTACCGCAGAAGTCAAAACTCAAAATGTTAGGAATTTAAAATCATCTCTCAATAATCACACTGAATATAAATGGACTCAATTCCCCAATAAAAAGGCACAGGGTGGCAAAATGTATTAAAACCCAGAATCCACCTATATGCTGCCTGCAAGAAACACACCTTACAAGCAAAGATTCCCACAAACTAACGGAGAAAGGCAGGAGTAAGGTAATCCATGCCAATTGAACTTGAAGACAAGCAGGAGTAGCAACTATGATATCAGATAAATTAGATATCAAGGCTAAGCTTACCAAAAGAGACAAAGCAGGTCATTTTTTACTAGTAAAAGGAACAACCCAGCAAGAGGAAATAAAAATTATCAACATCTATGCCCCAAACATAGGTGCAGTAACTTTCATAAAACAAATTCTGCATTATATAAAGTCACACAAAGATCCTGATACACTAATACTAGAAAACATCAATACTCCCCTCACATCACTAAATCAATCCTCTAAACAAAAGGTCAGTAGAGATGCTTCAGGCCTAAATAATACCATAAACCAAATGACCTGTTAGACACATACAGAATATTTCACCCAACTATAGCTGAATTCACATTTTTCTCAGCAGCCCACAGAACCTTCTCCAAAATAGACCACATTCTGGGCCACAAAGTGAGCACTGGCAAATTTAAAAAATGTAGCATAATACCTTGCATCTTTTCAGACCACAGTGGAGTGAAACTAGAAATCAACTCTAAGAAGACCCAGAGTAACCATGTAAACACATGGAGACTGACACCACACTGCTGAACGAGGAATGGGTCATAGAAGAAGTAAGGGGAGAAATTAAAAAATTCCTAGAAAACAATGAAAACAGAGACACAACATATCAAAACCTCTGGGACACCTTGAAGGCATTACTAAGAGGAAAATTTATAGCACTGAGTGCCCACATAAAAAGGAATGGAAAACCACCAAATACATAACCTAATGACACAGCTCAAAGCCCTTGAAAAACAAGAACAGTCTAACCCCAAAGCCAGTACAAGATAGGAAATTATGAAAATCAGAGCAGAAATTAATGAAATAGAGAATAAAAAAAATACAGAAAATCAACAAAACCAAAAGCTGGTTTCTTGAAAAAATAAACAGATGGATAAGCCACTGATCAACCTAACCAAAAGAAAGAGAGAATCAACCCAAATTACCAAAATAAGAGATGAAAAAGGTGATATTACCACCAACAGTGTGGAAATACAGAGGATCGTCAGAAACTATTTTGAAAAACTATACTCCAACAAAATGGAAAATCGAGAAGAAATTGACAATTTTCTAGGTACATATAACCTTCCTAAGTTTAGTCAAGAAGATATAGAAAACTTAAACCGACCAATAACAATCAAAGAAATAGAAACAGCAATAAAGAGTCTACCATCAAAGAAGAGTCCAGGACCAGATGGTTTTCCAAGTGAATTTTATAAAACATTTATAGAAGAGCTAATCCCAATACTCCTCAAACTATTCCATGAAATAGAAAGAAACGGGACTCTCCCAAACACATTCTATGAGGCCAACATCACATTAATACCAAAGCCAAATAAAGACAGCTCAAGAAAAGGAAACTATAAGCCTATATAATTGATGAACTTAGATGCAAAACTGCTAAACAAAATACTAGCTATGCGCATTCAAAATCACATCAAGAAAATTATACACCATGACCAAGTCGGGTTCATCACAGAGATGCCAGGCTGGTTCAACATACAAAAAACAATCCATGTAATTCACCACATAAACAGAATCAAAGACAAAAATCACATGATCATCTCAATTGATGCTGAAAAAGCATTTGACAAGATCCAGCACCCATTCATGCTAAAAGCACTTCAGAGAATTGGAATAGAAGGAACATACCTCAACATCGTAAAGGCAATAAAAAATAGGCCCACAGCCAATATCATATTAAATGGAGAAAAACTGCAAGAGTTCCCACTGAAAACAGGAAAAAGACAAGGATGTCCATTATCACCTGTTCTGTTCAACATAGTACTTGAGACTCTAGCCAGAGCAATAAGGCAAGAGAAGGAAATCAAAGAGGTAAAAATAAGGAAAGAATTAAAACTACATTTTTTGCAGATGACATGATACGATACTTAGAAGACCCAGCAAAGTCAACCAAAAAACTTATAGAACTGATCAACAAATTCAGCAAAGTGTCTGGATACAAAATAAATCTTCAAAAATCAGAAGCCTTCCTGTATGCCAAACATAAATCTGCTGAAAAAGAAATCCAGAAAACAATTCCACTCACTATAGCACCCCCAAAAATAAAATAGTTAGGGATAAATCTAACCAAAGAGGTAAAAGATATCTATAAGGAGAACTATAAAATGCTAAAAAAAGAAATTGATGAAGACCTTAGAAGATGGAAAGATCTACCATGCTCTTGCATATGCAGAATACACATCAACAAAATGGTCATCCTCCCAAAAAAGATCTACAGATTCAATGCAATACCCATGAAATTACCACTCCTCACAGACATAGGAAATCAGTTTTTAAATTCATTTGGAACAACATAAAGCCCAGAATAGCCAAAGTAGTTCTTAGCAACAAGAACCATGCAGGAGATATCACAATACCTGACTTCAAACTCTACTACAAAGCCACAGTAATAAAAACAGCATGGTATTGGCACAAAAACAGACACATAGACCAATGGAGCAGAATAGAAGACTCAGAAACAGATCAACAGGCTTACAGTCAACTGATTTTTGACAAAGGAGCCAAAAGTATACACTGGAAAAAAAAGACAGCCTCTTTAACAAATGGTGTTGGCAAAACTGGTTAACCATATGCAGGGAAATGGAAATAAACTCCACTTTCTCACCCTGCACACGAGTCAACTCAAGGTGGAGCAAGGACCTGGAAGTCAGGCCAGAGACCTTGCAGCTATTTGAAGAGGGCGTAGGACCAACACTTCAACACATAGACACAGTTAAAAACTTTCTCAACAAGACCCCAAAAGCACAAGCAACTCAAAGGAAGATCAATAAATGGGATTGCATTAAACTGAAGAGCTTCTGCACAGCAAAGTAAACTATCAAGAACCTCAACAGAGAGACTACAGAGTGGGAGAAAATTTTTGCCAGTTACTCTTCTGATAGAGGTCTAATATCTAGGATATACAAAGAACTCAAGAAAATCGCAACTAAGAAAGCAAATAATCTAATCAAAAAATGGGCAAAGGATCTAAATAGACACTTCATGAAAGAAGAAATACAAATGGCCAATAAATGTATGAGGAAATGTTCCACATCATTGGCAATCAGGGAGATGCAAATCAAAACTACGCTGAGATTTCACCTACCTCCAGTCAGAATGGCAATCATAAAAACACGAACAACAACACCTGCTGGTGAGGGTGTGGAGAAGTGGGAACCCTAATATATTGTTGGTGGGATTGCAAACTTGTGCAACCACTGTGGAAAACAGTATGGAGGATCCTCAAACGAATGGGAGTGAACCTACAATATGACCCAGCAATACCACTACTGGGTATATACCCAAAAGAATGGAAACCAAACTATCAGACTGATGCATGTGTGTCTATATTCATAGCTGCACAATTTACAATTGCCAAACTATGGAACCAGCCAAGATGTCCATCAACAGATGAATGGATTACAAAACTATGGGATATGTACACAATGGAATTTTACTCAGCCATAAAGAAGAACAAAATCATGTTATTTGCAGGGAAATGGATGGAACTAGAAAACATTATGTTAAGTGAGATTAGCCAGTCACAAAAAGTAAAAACCCATATGCTCTCCCTAATATGTGGAAGCTAGGGAGCAAATGGGATATAAGAGGGACTCCAGATGAAGAAGGAGAATCCTTAGGTGAGCAAAGAATTTGACTTAACTGAAGGTGATGGGGGGAGGGGGGACACCCTAATGAACATGATGTACTTTCATGAACATATCAAAGTAAATCACTAAACTGAAACTGAGAAGGGGGGGGGAGAGGGAGTTGGGCGGGAATTGGGGAAAGGTTAAATGAGTAATGTGTGCATGTATGCCTTTACCAGCTTGTACCTAACAAAGATGTATGATTACAATGCACCAATGAAAAATTAATAAATTTTAAAAATTTAATAAAAATAATAAAAAATTAATAATTTTAATAATGAATTTAAAAAGTAAATTTAAAAATTAATAAAAAATTTTAACATATACATGTTTACTTTAAATTTTCTTAGACCATAGAGCCAGTCTTGTGATGTTCATGTTGGTAGTTCAGGTTTCCCTCAGCCAATTTTATCATTGTTTCTTCTGTTCAGCTCATTTAGATGAGGCCAGAGAAAGATAATCTTTCCACATCTGGACACCTAAGAGAAGACAGCTGGAGAGTGGGTCATTTGTCCCTGCAAACCTTATTGACTTTGGGTGACTAGAGTAGATCACTTAGATTTCTGCTATGGGTATAACTTTTTTTTTTTTTTTGGTGCTAGAGATGGAACTCTGGCATGTGCTCTACCATTAAGCTACAGACACCAAATCCCAAAAAAACTATTTTCAAAAGAAGATCTATTAATTCTGAAATCATCATGGTGATTGATTTATCAAACTTATTTTTTCAAGCAAAATACATTCTATAAACATTATGCACCATTTTAGTGGTGGTGGTCATGCTGGAGATGGAACCCAGAGTTTTTCTCATGCTAAGCATGCACTCTACCACTGAGCAACATATCCAACACTCTTGTACAATGTAGACAAAGATCGAATTATTCAACAACAGAAAAAGAATGCTTGGTTTTATGAAAGGGTTGCAAACTTTAAAATGAGAGATTTAGAACTTACAAAATGCTCTCAGATGCACTTTTTTATTTAATAACTTTCTCAGATGTGTACATTTATAGCATATTTAAGTGCAAACCAGATCACCAAGACAAGGAAACCATTCACATCCAGGCACTGTCTATATCCATGAAAAAGTCCCATTTTTTTAAATAATAAATGGTAATTCTCTGCGCCATTCTAAATTCCATAAGGAAATACTCTCAGAGGTTGTTTTTTTACCTTTATGTGTTTTTTTCTAAATCTCTTATTAACTTAGACCCCTGGTCCTCTATCACTTAATCTCTTCAATTTTGCCAATTCTATCCCCCAACTGGTTTTTTAAAGCATGGAAATACCTAACCATGCTATGTCGACATACCATCACCAGATGGCAGTGGCATGCCACCGCCCCCAGAGTTTGAGCTCTGAGGCAGGAGTCTTGTTTGAGTGAGATGAGATATTCTGTTTCATCTCGCTCATATCAAAAGCATATTATAAAATTAAATAATAACTAAATCTGAAAATATTTTAGAACAAGTGTCAAATGACAATGCCGGGATGAATTGTATTCATCAGTTCTCAAAAGTTATCACACAACCTATTGTAGCCCAACCATGTACAGTGTTTTATTAGAATGTGAATTTTCTTATCTATTATTATTAAAACACACACACACGCATATTTGGTACTGGAGATTAAACCCAGGGGCATTCTATTTCCAAGCTACACTCCCATCCCCATTTTTATTTTTATTTTGAAACAAGTTCTTGCTAACTTTTTGAGGCTGGCTGTGAACCTGTGATACTTGTTATCTCAACCTCTCAAGTACTGGAATTATAGGCATGTACCACCATAGCCAACAAGAAAACATAATTTACTATCTGTGATCTCAATAAAGTTTTTCTTCAAGTTTGTCTCTGATTTTTTAAATTACTGCTATTTTTCTTTTTGAAAATAATTTACACTGCTTGATTGCTGGGGCTCTGACTGAAGCTTAGCAAAAATAGTAATTTTAAAATGTGCCTAAACAATCCAATTTTTAAAATGGGCAAAGGACTGGAATAGTTATTTCTCCACGGAAGATATTCAAATGACCAATAAGTATATGAAAAGATGTTCAATATTATTGGTCATTAAAAAAAAGGCAAATCAAAACTTATGAGATTCCACTTCAAACCCTTTGGGATATGCCTGTAATCCTAGTACTTGGGAGGCTGAAATAGGAGGATTGTAGGTTCGAAGCCAGTCTCAGCAATTTATCAAGGCCCTCCATAACTTTGTGAGATCCTGTTTCCAAATAAGAAATAAGCTGAGTATGGTGGTGCATACTTGTAACCACAGTACTTGGGAGAATGAGACAAGAGAATTGCAGGTTCAGGGTTAGCCTTAGCAAGCAGCAATACTTTCATCAACCTAGCAGAGCCCTATTTCAAAATAAAACTAAAATTGGGCTGGAGGTATAGCTTGGAGATAGAATGCCTCTGAGTTTAATCCCCAGTACCACAACAGATAGATGATAGATAGGTAGATAGATAGACAGATAGGGGCTGGGGGTGTAGCTCAGAGGTAGAATGCCCCTAAGTTCAATCCCCAGTACTACCAAAAAGAAAAAAAATTTAAAAATCTAAAATAAAAAAATACAAGGAAAATATTGGTGAGATACAAGAAATTAGAAGCCTTGTACATTTCTAATGATCATGAAAAATATTGCAACTGCTGTCAAAAACAGATTGGTAGCCGGGCGTGGTGGCGCACGCTTGTAATCCCAGTATTCCGGAGGCTGAGACCAGAGAATCCTGATTCGAGGCTAGCCTCAGCTACCTAGTGAGGCACTCCACAACTTAGTGAGACTCGGTTTCAAAATAAAGAATAAAAAATAGGGCTGGGGGTGTGGCTCAGAGGTAGAACGCCTCTGAGTTCAATCCCCAGTACCGCAAAAAAAAAAAAAAAAAAAAACAGATTGGTGATTTCTCAAATAGTTAAATATAGAATTACAATATGATTCAGCTATGCCACTCCTAAGTTTATACACAAAAAATTGGAAGCAGTACTCAAAAAGATATTTGTATACACATGTTTATAGCATCACTAATTTATGATAACCTAAAGGGGAGGGGACACAACTCAAGTTTCCATCAACAGATGAATGAACTAAATGTGGTAATTACAGGTGGCACAGACATACAATGAAGTATTACTGAGCCATAAAAAGAGATGAAATTCCAATACACACTGCCAACATGAATAAATCTTGCAGGCACTATGCTAAATAAAATAAGCCTGGCACAAGAGGACAAATATTATATGATTCCATTATATAAGACATCTAGTGTAGTCAAATTCACAAAGAGATGAAATAGAATTGTGGTTACCAGGGACTTGAGAGAGGGAGAAGTGGGTATTAGTGTTTATGGGGTAAGAGTTTCCCTGGGAGGATGAAGAAGTCTGGAAATGGATGGTGCTGATGGTAGTACAACAATGTGAATGTACCTAATGTAATAGAATTGTACTCTTAAAAATGGTTACAATGAGCCAGGCATGGTGGTGCACACTTGTAATCCCTGTACTTAGGATATTCTGAGACAGGAAGATCACAGATTCCTGGCCAGCCTCAGATACTTAGCAAGGCCCTCTGAAACTTAGTGAGATCCTGTTTCAAAATAAAGAATAAAAAATAGGTCTGGCGATGCAGCTCGGAGGTAGAATGCCCCTGCGTTCAATCCCCAGTACCACACACACACAAAAAAATGGCCACAATGGTAAACTTTGTTATGTATATATATACATTAAAAAACAACGAAAAAGTAAAAAAAAAAAAAAAAAAAAAAAAACCTCAAAAAATGTGCCCATGGGCCACTATGCTGATAACGAAATTCTAAATAGAAATTGTCTCAATTTAAAGGATGATGAGACAGGGTCTCTCTGGGTTGCTGAGAGTCTCACTATGTTGTTGAAGCTGGCCTTGAACCTGTGATCTTTCTGTATCAGCCTTCCACTTACTGAATCTCAGGCTTTCGCCACCACACCCAGCTTATCAGTTATTTTTCTATTGTTCTGGTTTTCTGTTCTGACTTTACAAGGAATGTAACTTTAAAGTGACTGATAATTTTTTTCATTGCTTTTTTTCCCCCCAAAAAAATTTTCTGTCTACAAAGCTAATGTCTTCTGCTCAGCCCAGGGGAATACTTACTCTATTTTAAGGAATGGAGTGTTGCTGGGTTCTAGAATTGCAAAATGAAAACAATAGAGTTGTTTAAATGAAATTTGCTGTGATTCTGTCTTGTGACAAAGCAGCTTCTAACTTCTTCAGCACATCTATAGTCTACAACAAGGAAATGCATGTGATTAATTATAAACGATTGTCTCCGAGCTAGACTTTTGATAAATTTCAGGCTTTAGGGTACTCATTATGCAATGATTTTTCTGTAGGCCCTTCTCATTTATCTGAAACATTTTCATTTATTGTTTCTTGGACATGACAGAATATCTCTTACTTCTCTGAAAATCATTTAACCATTGTACAGGTACCAGGGTACCCTGTTCCTCAGCCCCAACTTCTC
The DNA here is from genome assembly GCA_004027655.1 of Graphiurus murinus. Taxonomy (NCBI): domain Eukaryota; kingdom Metazoa; phylum Chordata; class Mammalia; order Rodentia; family Gliridae; genus Graphiurus; species Graphiurus murinus. Next base: position 4,237 of record PVLC010008771.1, on the reverse strand, counting down.
TAGTCCATCTCCCAGGCCAACTAAAGAACCTGGATTATCTCCCCATTGCTCATGTTATGTTAATATCGCTTAACATTGACTGAACACCTAGTTTGTGAAAGCACCACATGAGGCTTTTGCAATGTTATTTGTAACTCTGAAAACTCTGAAATAGACATTGGTATCAATCACTATTTTAGAGATGGGGAAACTAAGGCAATTATGGTTTTGCTGAAGGCCACATAGCTCTTAACCAACGTGCCAGGTTACAAACACAAGTCTTTTAGAACCCCTCCCTGGCTTATTGCAATCAGACAAGTGACATGAGGGTTTGTGCTGGTCCAGAAAGGAAAAACGATGCATCTCTTCTGCAAGAATATACAATTGAGTGTTTTCCTTTCAGTGGCCTTGCTCCTTATTTTAAATTTTTTGCTGATTTAGTACAGTTCTACCTGGTAGCTCAAAGATTCCTTTGCATCTGTAATCTTCAGTTCTCAAGTAAACATTGGTCTGTCTCAGGGTCAGCTTTCTTCCTCATGATGTTGGCAGGAAAAGAAGTTAACCCCCTGATCTACTCAGTAAAACACAAGATAATGTGGACCTCCATTTTTTTTTCTTTTTGACCTCAAATCTTTATGTAAATGCCCAGAGCCCAGACAAGGCAACAGAGAGGGTGAAGCAAGTGTCTTCAGTGGGGTGGGGATGAAAAGTTTCCAGGAAGCCAGAGATCTCACTGGCTGTCCTCAGACCATCTGTCAATGAACAAGCAAAGGAATCAAGAACAGATAAGGAAGAAGCAGATAAGGAAATTTCCAGTATGGTTGCAAACAAACTAACAAAGAAGAGATAAGATGTTTGCAGAAAACATAACCTTTGGACATCCCAAGGGCTAGCCTTTGACACGAATGCTAAAGAGGTTATCTATTTTCTCTCCAGCCCCATCTGCAGTCACCTCTCTTCCCAACATCCTACTCCTCCACTATCTGTAGTACCAAAGCTAATAAATACTTGTTGAAAAAATGCATGTGGAACCCTCCTAGCTCGAGGCTGGCTCCTCCTAGCACTTCTTTCACATATTTCAAGTCCCATACCATCCTCCTTACCCAAGTCAAAACTTGCTCTTCCTGAAACTTAGCCTCACTTAGTAACTCTAAATTCAGTCAATGTATCTAGCAAAGATGTTAATGAATAGTAATGATCTCATGCATTACTGTTACCAGAGTATACATTTACATTTCAACTAGGCTTTCCCCTCAACTCACTCTTTTCTTTCACTTGGGAGATTAATAAATTCCATCATAGTGGGGTTTTTTGGTTGTCTGGGAATTTTTTTTCTGTGTTGAGAATTGAACCCAGAGCCTTGTGCATGGTAAGCAAGTGCTCTACCACTGAGCTCTATCTCCAGCCCCTTTTTGTTTTGTTTTGGTATTGGGTATTGGACCCAATGGAACTCTACCACTGAGCTACATCTCCAGCCCTTTTTAGTTTTTATTTTGAAACAGTTCCCATCCTGGCCTGGTACTTATGATCCTCCTGCCTCAGCCTCTGAGTAGCTAGGATTACAGGTTTATGCCACCATACCCGAATATCACAGATTTTTCATAATTTCTCCAAGACAGCAACAAGTAAGTTTTGACTGCATAAGAGAAAGAAATAATGGACATGAAAGATGTAGCATCTGTTTGTAAACACAAATGGAAAATTGTTTGTAAGCCTAGTGCCACCCAGTTTGAAGGTGCTTATAATTTAGCTATGGAGACAATCTCAACATGTAGTGAAGGTCAAACCATAGAACTAAAATCCAGTGGCCTTTCTGAATTAATTATCTGGAACACCAACTGACTCCAGTGATTTGACACTATTTATCAGAGGTGGGAGGGCTCAGGGAAAAATTTTAAAGTATTATCTTCCAGGTACATGACACTACCGTCAATAACTAAATGACAGAAAGTGAGTGTGACAGTGACAGAGTCATCAATACATCATCAAAACAAGCCAATAGCATGTGTCCCCATAAATACCAGTGTGTGGCAAATAGCTCCAGCGGCAAGGGCACATGCTGGGTAAAATACATGGATAAAACCTCTGTGTGCGAAATACTTCCTCCAAATGCCTCTGTCATTTTCCTGGGAATACATTGGAAGTAGAATTGATGGCTTTTTAATTAACTGTGTCTAATATCCAGATGGCAAGTTCAGCAATTACACAAAACAATTTCCTTAGGTCTGAAATTATGATTTAGAAATTGAATTTTCAAAAACATACTTGAAAACACTACTAAGAGCAGAAACTCTCAGTCAGGGTCAAAAGGGGTTGGAGGCTGTTAAGGAAGGGCATACATAAAAAATAATGACCTGTTCAGTTTTTCTTTCTCTCTCCAAACTATACAGGCATAGAAGGTAAAGCTCCATGAATCCCCCCACCCACTCTCTCAAACTTGGTGATGAAATCGTTGTAATTTCCTGCTTACAAATAACTTGAGTTCCTGTCCAGTCTAGGCGAAATATTTGTTTCCATAGTGTCTTTCTCTTTTGTATGCCCTGCAGCACTGAGCATAGGGCCTTTCAGTAGAAGAAGAAATCCCACACATACTTTCTCATTAGTTTGTTCTGAGAGAGATCCCAATCTCTTTTAAAAGTTTCTGGTACAAACTGAAACTTTCCTAAGTCTAAACTCTGTTTCAGAAAGTTTATAATCCTATCTCTGAACCAAGCTGTGACATGCTCACAAGAGATTTGTTGAATGCAAACCACAGTCCCCAGTAGATGTAGATAAGATATTGATCAGAAGGAAAGCACTGAGGTTGGAGCAGGCTTCCCTGCTAGTGGAAAAGAAGCAAAAAACAAAAGATAAGGTGGGGTAACAGACCTTCCATTTGCCCTGATTAAGGTAGTAAAGAGACCTATGTATGATGTCACAAGGAGAACTTACAGGATTCTAAGTGTGTCCTATCCCTTCAAATAACTGAGCGAGGCAGGTGTGGTGGCGCGAGCCTGGAATCCTAGTACTTGGGAGGCTAAAACAGGAGGAGCATAGATTCGAGGGCAGCCTCAGCAGGTACACAAGTAGTGAGATTCTCAGCAACTTAGTGAGACCCTGTTTCAAAATAAAAAATAAAATATGGCTAGGGTATGGCTCAGAGATATAATGCCCTTGAGTTCAATCCCTAGTACCACACACACAAAATAATGATAATAATAACTTTGAGCACTCCCGATATTGTCCAAAATAAGCATGTGCTATTTTGTTATAGAGAACTGTCTCATCATTGCCTTTCTGTGACCCCCTACTAAATAGCAATTTCACTCCATTCCACCCACCTCCACACTATCCCTTTTCCCTGCTTTATTTTCTTCCATAGCACTTATCAATACAAACTTTGCAATACATCTATGCTTATTTATTTGCTCTATTTTCTGTATGCCCCATCAGAATGTAAAGTCCATGAAGATCAAGTTTGTCAACTTCAATATTGTTGATTTTTTTTTGAAAAGATAAATTTCAAAAAATAGCCAAATCATGACTCTGGTACAAGTATAAAGAAAACACAAGTTAAAATCTTTATTTATCCAGGCTCAGCGATGCATGCCTGTAATCCAAGTATTTGGTAGGCTGAGACAGGAGGACCACAGGTTCAAGGCCAGCCTCAGCAACTTAATGAGGCCCTCCACAACTTAGTGAGACTGTGCACCAATTAAAAAATTTTTAGAAATAGGGTTGGGGGTGTGGCTCAGAGGTAGAATGCCCTTGCTTCAATCCCCAGTACCACCAAAAGAAAATAAAAGATTTTATTTGACTCATTAATGAGGAAACTGGTGAACTGTTACAACTGACTAAAAGGAGAAGCAAAACAGGGCATAGTGGTGCATGCCTGTAACCCCAGTTCAGGAAGTTGAGGCAGGAGGATGACAGTGTCTTGAAATAAAAAATTTTAAAAGGACTAGAATATGAAGGAAAATACACCGAATGATGTGTGCATTTATGTTTATATAGCTTTGAATCTCACTATGATGTATAATTACATTGCAACAATAAAAGTATTTTAAAAACAGAGCTGGAAATTGTAAACTGTGCAGCTATAAACATAGATACACATGCGTTGGTCTGATAGTTTGGTTTCCTTTCTTTTGGGTAGATACCCAGTAGAGGGATCGCTGGATCATATGGTAGGATCATTCCCATTCGTCTGAGGATCCTCCATACTGTTTTCCAAAGTGGTTGCACTAATTTGCAATCCCACCAACAATGTATTAGGGTT